>JBCEWC010010322.1:0-17771 GCA_038996855.1 Solanum aculeatissimum | reverse complement strand
TCTAAGATACAAAGTAACTAAATATTTAATAGGAGATTATTACAATTAATATTTAATTAAATTAGATATTTTATAATGTTTTAATTTATAGCAGGGGCAAAATCGTAATCCAACTTTGAAGAATAGAGTTTTCCACTTTTAGTATAATATGATATGATATGATATGATGATGATAATTTAGAAAAAAATTACGTGGAGTAGTAAATATCCAATTAAAATTGCAAAGCATAGCTAACATTTAAAATAGTTATAGCTTGCAACCAAGTGTTTGAGTAAATAGCTAAATGCATTTCTTTTGTATTTGTATATTTCGCGGCTCATATATAAGTTCTAATTTTGGGAGGCTTTTTCTAATTTGGAGGTTCATATATGTTTAGCAAAATTGGGGGCTTGTACACAAATCCCTATAAGTTTGTATTTGTATACAAAGTGAATTTAGAGGCTCATATACAAAACCTAAAGCAAATTTGCATTTGTGTATATAAGGATCTCTTTGAAAATTCAATTTGTACGAAGCAAATTTAGGAGCTCTAATACAAATCGTTAAAGTAAGTTTGTATTTGTATGTACCTTAAAAGCTCAACTTTTATAAATTATTAAAATGAAACAAGATATACAAATAAAAAATTGGGATAGAAACTGGAATTATAGCTATGGAACGTTATTAGCCAAACTTAAGCAAATAAGACTCTATTATATTTCATTAATTAGCTATTTATGAACGATAAGTTATTTGCAAAACTAATTTAACAGTATTATTTATTATTTTTGGCAAAACTAATTTTCAACCCAAGAAAAAATAATCTTTTAGATTTTGAAAAAAATAATCTCTCTTGGAGTGTTTTCATATGTATAACTAATTTTCATTCTCATAGGCCAAGGTTTGGAGGATAAGTTCTTTATTAAGAGGGCAAGTGAACATTATTAAGGGTAATGAGGTTAAGTTTGATTGGTACAACGTTATGACAAGTTTTTGAACAAGTAGGGTCATATACCTATTGTCAAGACGTATTTACTTCATAAATTATGAAGCTTGTGAAGTTGTTATTTTTTTCTTCAAACTATATAAAAATTCTAGATCGATATTCTTCTACTTGTCACTAAGTTGATCATCTAGTGTTGTTAATTATATTGATATTATTATTGTACTCCCGATAAAAGGTAGGATCTTGTATGATATCTGTTGAACTTTTAAGCAAAAAGAGGACCTTGAAATATATTGTCACGCTCCGAGAGGGTACCCTGGGCATGGCCGGCACTTGAAAATCATTTTTGGTCCCCAAGCAAATCACTTGGCCTGATCTCATCGCCAATCATACAGTGAAAGACTCAGTTTAGATATTTAGACTACAATCTAGTGGGCTAATTAATAATCAAATAAAATTAAGGTTTTAAAACCAACAATTAATCTAAATCCAACATCATGAGACCAATATAAAACGAAACTAGTCAAGAGTTAAAGACATCAAAACAATTCATTACTATCTAGTTTATGAAGCATCTGCCTATACTGGCTATGTGGTGCTCATGACATGTTTATGATTGCCTAAATCAAAATAGAAAGAACTAAACTCAAAAACTAGAAAGATAGATATGATGTCCTCCAAAGCAGAGAGAATTCACCTAAGGTTGATAGCGAGATAAGATCCTCAACGAATCACCTATTGATGATTCATAATACCTGTCTCTGCATTATGAAAAGATGCAGACTCAAATTGACGTCAGTACGTAGAATGTATAAGTATGCAATATGGTATAATGAAACATGCATCAAGGTAGAATAATACCAACTTAGATAATTCAGATCAGAAAGATAAGGAACTCAATCAGAATGTAATATGTCTAAATCAAGAGTAAGGTTTAGACTAAAACTAATCATATGCAATCCAATCCAATCATACAGAGTACTATCATATCCTATTGGGAGTTTCTCTAACTGCCAATCATCATCTATGAGTCGGAGATGATACAACGAAGCAATGTTGTTGTCACATCCATTTAATACCTTGTCAGAGCAAAGGACATCCCATCAGTGGA
Source organism: Solanum aculeatissimum (assembly GCA_038996855.1). Classification (NCBI taxonomy): domain Eukaryota; kingdom Viridiplantae; phylum Streptophyta; class Magnoliopsida; order Solanales; family Solanaceae; genus Solanum; species Solanum aculeatissimum. The sequence continues at coordinate 15,734 of JBCEWC010010322.1, read as the reverse complement.
TCCACAATCAAAAACATCAAGTCCTTTTTCGGGATAATAGGAAAACATCTTATTTTATGATTCAATCCTCTCCTACATTAGCTATATAGTTTTTTAGTTTGAATTATTATCTACGCTCACTCAATTCGGTGCTCAATACTCTTCCCAAGACTCAATATGCTCATAAGACTCCAATCAATCCCTTCGATTAACTCATTGAATTAGTCACATTGGACATTTATCAAATTTGGTCCATCTTATATCAATTGTCAACTCTTTCGTTTGAAACATTTTTTTAAAACTAGCTCATGACTCATTAAGACTCTATCTCATCCATTATTCATTCTCGAGATATGCAGGTACAAAAATAGAGTTAAAACATTAATAATTTTATGGACTTCTTTTGGCTCAAATCATACTCATGAATACTCATTTAAATGAAGTATATAATAAATGCAAGAATTCAATCTAGGGTTCATGTAGCAAAATATAATCATCTATTACAAGCGTTTAATTCATAAAAACTATCATTCATGCAAGATTATGTAAGAATACACTAAGATTTATCAAGAAAATATTCATAGAAGACTCAATTCGTTCACAATTCAATCAATCATATCTATGGGGCACATGAAAGGACATAATTCATGTTTTAATTAACCTTACATACCTGAGATGAAAGGATAATAACTAAATTAACAAGAGTTTGCTCCAACCACGCAAATCCCTAGCTCTTTCCTCCTCTTTTTAGCCCTAATTCTCTAGTTAGAATGTGCAAAGAAACTTAAGAATGGTTTAGGAACCTTTTTAAGGTCAAAAATAACTTATATCAGTCGTAGATTAACTGTAGGAGGAGAGAAAGTCTGGAATGTCCCTCATTAAAATTACAGCCGATAGAAATGATGGAGCAGTTCTGCGATGTGGACTTGCTCCGCCTTGATTTAATTTTTTACGTAACACATAAATCACACCCGTTGAATGTGTTTTATGTGTAAAGTGTGAAAATGACCTATTATGGGGCATCTCCACGACGTGGAATGGTTGTCCACTTTTCTAAAAATTGTATTTTTCGCGAAAAATTATCTTTTGCTCTGATTGGCCTAAAATTCAACTGAAATTACTTTTTCACTTAATTTTGCGTTGATCGTGAGTCCGACCTAAAATTTGTCAAAAAAAATTGGGATAACGTGTTATGTAAGCAATCTCTCATCTAGGGATATTTTGGTAATTTTTCAAGGTATAACATATATCCTTATAATTTATACTTGGGATTAAGAAAATAGGTATTTTTATTTATTTATTTTTGCTCAAAAATAGTTTTTGTTTTTCTTTCTTTATAATTTATTTCTGAATTATTATTTTGCACTCAAAATGTCACATGTCCTCTTTTAATTAGTCATCATATAATATCCCCGTAATGTGATACACACACTTTGTAATTTTAACTAATTATGAAAAAAATAAACACAAATTTTAAGTCATGTAAGTGTTCAAGAGGTACAAGGCCTAATTGAGGTGTCTAAGCAAAAAATCATGTCAACTTTTGATAATTATTGATGGGTTCGTCTTAATCCTAAATGTACATCAATACATCTTCCATGGCTTATGTTTATGATAAGCATGTAGAGTCTGATGTCTGAGTTAAGCTCATGTCAAAACTCAAAAGTAAAATTGTGCAATAGACAAAAATCTGATATATAAGTGTAAAACATTAAAGGAACATATCGATTATTTCCAATTAACACTCAACATTCTGGATTATCAAATTAAAAATTAATTCAATACACACCCATGTTGTCACTTGAGCTAACAATGGATCAAATATCAAACCCCAGTTCAAGAACAAAGAAATTGTGAAGTTTGTGCTTTTGCCTAAGGTGGCCTTGGTCTTTCAAGGTTGGATAGCTTTGGTTAGTAACCAACCAACGTTGATGGATCCAGAACTCTAGCCCTTTTTTGACTTTATTACTGATTCACTAAATATCAGTATGAAAAGCATGAAGTTGAAGTTTTATTCATGATAGTTATTAAGAAATAAAATTTGTGCAAATTAAAACACATGGTTGTAGACACTGAATTTCAATCTTTGTAGTGCAAAGACATATTGAGTTATGAAAAAATAAAACAAATTACACGTTAAGGATTACAAGTTTTATACAGTATTATTAACTTGCTTAACTTGTAATTAGATGTACTAATCTCTACTAACTTTAATTTACATTTATAATGCTTTTGACATCATCAGTTTCCAGAGTTTAGGCCAGAAGTTCAAGAACATAGGGTTAAAGTCATCTCATCTTTCTCTACTTCCACAGGAAACAGTAAATGATAAAGAATAATTTTATCAAATCATTCTTTGAATAAAATAAATACAATATCTTGAAAAATGTAATAGAGAAATAATTATAAAAATTATCTCGTGATTTCATAAAGTGGACAAATATTGTTGGCCATCAATTTTTAGTATAGTAAACAACTAAAGATGGATTGAGGGAGTAACTCAGCAAGAGTGGGAATAAAGGGAAAAGCATAAAGTCAAACCTAAAGTTGTACTGAAAAGTAGAATACACGCTTCAACTATGGGGACAACCTATTACACACTCGTAGTACTCATAAGTGAATTATTTTCTCCCTTTCTAACCCTAAACCCAACGTGAAGGGATAGAGTGATGGTCACTCGCCCTCTACGGTTGCCACGTATTAAAAAGAGTTAAATTTGATTCATTTCACTTTGAATCGATTTATTTACCCAAAACCCGTCAATTTACCCAAAATCCATTCATTTCACCCAAATTCAATTAACTTTGACCTACTTGTTTAGCTCCTCCAAGAACACCAAACGGTATTAGAAGAAATTGCTACAAATTTCTTCAATTTTATTATTTTTTTTGAGTCACTTTTGTAGAAATTTAGTGATCCCATTCAACAAGTTTAGCGTTTGAAGCATCTGTTGTGTTTTCGTCTTCATTGCTAAAAGGTCAGTTCACTTTTTGTATTACGTAGGCTAGGATTTTTTAATCTTATGCTGCAAAGTGTGTTTTGTCTTCATTGTTAAGATTTTTTCACTTATTATTTTAGCTAGTTTGCATTTTTTGTTGATATATGTGTTTGTCGTGTCAAGTATAAAGTGAAGTTCTACAAAATTGTGTTTTGATTTGATCTGCATGTCGTGTTTAATCTATTTTCAGGTTGTTAAAAATGTCTTTTGATTTGACTACTCTAAGATTTACCACGGGAATTTTATGAATACAGAAAAATGTGAAAATCCCTTACGATGGTGGATAGATTACTGAGCTTTTAGATGTTGATGTAGATAGACTCTCTTATTTTGAATTGAGTAATTATGAGCAAGGGTTAGTGTATGAACCTGGACAATGCATACTATACGTGAGACTGCCTAGTACTACTACTGCTTTGATAGAAATTAAATCAGATGTGGATACTATTATAATTTCTGAATATTTGAGTGGTGGAGAAATTTTAGAAGCATTCATTTGTCACTTGGTTGCAAATGCTACTTTGGTCTCACCTACATTGGAATATGTAGAAGTCTAAACTAGAGAGAGGATATCTCAAAATATTGGGCCTAATGGTTCTTTTAGTGTTGAGTTGGAACCAAATCATGAGGCCCAAGATAATGTTTCAAACCCTAACCTTGTTGCTCCAAATATTTCTTTACCTATCCGTTCTTTTACAGATCCAAGTGTTGACTTTGTCCATCCCTTTAATGTTCCAACTCTTAATGTAACTCATGCCTATGTGTATTCTTGTACTGATATAGTTTTTTATTCGACTAGAATCATTAAATAGAGGAATATTAGATGATGGGAGTGATGTACATGAAGAGGTAAGAACTTTTAGGGAAGAAAAGTGGAAAACAAAAAGAAGGAAAAGGGGAGAAATAGTTACATTGCCTAATCACGTAAAGTTTGGAACTGAAAAAATGGACTAAATGTTGGGTATGATGAATTAATGGGTGATAATAGAAATAGTTTAGAAGGCAAGCTAGGTGGTGATGAACCTTGTTATCCCTCAGATGAAACTGTCAGTTTTGAAACATATCCATATGATTATAGTAATAATGAAATAGTGATTGAACAGAGAGTTAAACAAAGATAGAAAAAAGGATAAAAATGACTTTATTGGATTTTATCTGTCAGAAAGTAGTTTGGAAATTGGGTCTTGCATTTGAAAGTGTTAATGCATTTAGAGCTATTGTTACCAAATATGTTATTCATGAGCATGTTGCTATTGAAATGCATATTAATGAATCTGCAAGGGTAAGAGTTAGATGTGTTGGTTGTCCTTGGGTTCTATTTTCTAGCTTTGATTCTAGGACAAATAATTTTGTTATCAAGACATATAATTCAGTTCATAAGTGTGACCCTGCTAATAGGAATAAACTCTGTAATAGCAAGTTTTTGGCTAGTCACTATAATGAGAGGATAGAGCAACAACCTAACTTTAGAATTTTTGAATTTCAAGAGATTATTAAAAAAAATTGAATTTACACGTTGGGAGAACAGTGTGTAGGAGAGCAAGAAACAAAGTAATACAAGAGTTAATAGGCGACTACAATCTTGCGTTTGGGAGGATTTTAGACTATAAAGATATGTTGCTAAGAAGTAATCGAGGTAATACATGTGTAGTCAAACTTCATGAGGAAACATCTGAAGATGGTAAAGAACATTTTCAAGGCTTCTATATACGTTTTGATGCAATGAAGAAGTCTTACTTGTCTGGTTATAAAAAGTGTATTGGTTTAGATGGTTATTTTCTAAAGGGAATTTGTAAAGGTCAGTTACTGATTGTTATTTGTAAAGATGGCAACAATCAAATGTTATCACTAGCTTGGGCAGTAGTTGAAGTTGAAAATCAGTATACTTGGAGTTAATTTGTCAACCCAGTGAAAGGAGATCTTCAGGGTGATGGAACATACATGGCAATCATAATTGATATGCAAAAGGTTGGAATTAATTCACTTCATCTAATATTCTTTATTTCTTATTTATTTTTACTCTCTTGAATATTATTTAGTTCCTATTTATTTATCTAATATTTCTAGAGTTTTTATAGGGTCTTGAAAATTCCATAAGTATCCATCTGCCTAATGTTGAGCATAGGATGTGTGCTAGACACATCTTTGCTAATTGATCCCGTAAATAAAAAAGCATTGAAAGGATAAAATATTTTGGGAGGTGTGCAAGGTCTACTTTTGAGGCAGAGTTGAAGGATAACGTTAGTTATATAAAAAGGTTGGAGAAAAATATTATTAAAGATTTGTTGTATTACAATCCAGAAAGATGGAGCAAGGTTTACATTAGTTTTACCACAAAATGTGATATTGTAGATAATAACATGGTTGAGAGTTTCAATGCATAGATATTAGCAGCAAGACACAAGACTATAATTACAATGCTTGAAGAAATTAGAGTAAAAATGATGAAAAGAGTAGGACAGATGAGAGACTTTTGTAGTGGTTGGATCTATGACTTTTCTCCGATGGCAATGAAAGTTCTGCAAGATAACACAACAAGTCTATGAAATGCAAAATTGAATGAAATTTTAATTTAGGGTATGAGATTTTTCATGGACCATACAAACATGTTGTGGATATTTAGAGACAGATTTGTAGTTGTAGAGCATGAATGTTGAAAGGCATATCATGTCCTTATGCAATAGTTGCACTTCACCATAGAAAATTAGATCCAATGAACTAAATGTCTTATTGGTACAGTAAAGAAACTTACATGAAAATATATAATTACTTCATTCAGCCTGTTATGAATCTAAAAATATAGCCTGAATCATAAAACCTCTATGTTATACCACCTCAAGTTAGAAAGTTGCTAGGAAGACCTAAGAAGGCTAGGAGGAAAGAGATAGGTGAAAGTCAAAAAATTGGAATGATATCTAAAGGGGGGGATTGAAATGAGCTTCAGTACTTAAGATCACAATAAAAAAAAGTGTACAATTGGTGCTGCCACCCCTGCTGCTGAACCAACTTTCATCCCTACTGTGGACCAAGTTCCACCCCTGCTGCTGGATCAAGTTCTATCTCTATTGCTGGATCAAGTGCTCCCATTGAAAAAGAAAGAGGTAGACCAAAGAGTTCAATAAAGAAGATGATGATTTTTACTTTTACTTTATTTATATTCTTAAGACAAATATTAACAAAAATTATTTATTTTCATTTGAGCATCCTGCTGGACCAACTTTCACCCCTGTTGCTGGACCAATTAAGTTCCACACTTGTTGGATCAGCTTTTGCCCCTATTGCTGGATCAAATACCACACCTACCAGATCAATTTCCACCTCTGCTACTGGATCAAGTACTCTCATTGGAAGAGGAAGGGGTAGATCAAAGAGTTCAACAAAAGAGGTGATTTATTTTTACTTCTAAAACTTATAATTGAATAGAATCTAATATTTGTTACTTTCTTAGGGGTGTATTGCAAGCAGACCAAGAATTGTTGAAATGGGGGTACTTCACACAAAAAGTGGAGCTACTATTATTAATGTAAGTGTTTTTGTATCACATCATTTACAATCCTTATTAATACAAAAATTAATAAAAAATATTTATATTTGTTTGAGCAACCTGGAATGGCCAATCAAAGATTTAGGAATGTGAAGTCTTCAATATTTGTCACTGGGATCTTGGGAGTAAACCGACAAAAGGTGTGAAGTGGAAGAGAAAACAGATTGTAACATCAAGACAACTTGAAGAAATGAGGAGGAAAAAATATATTGAGACAAACTCTAAAGCTGCACATTTTAGTCAAGAGAGCTCCAATGCTTCAATGCTTTTTTTATAAATGTTTGTCAGTTGTGACTGCAGTTGAAATATTATATTTTGTTTAATTATATTTAACAGAATGCTTAGGCAATTGTGATTTTATTGAAAACAATAGTTGTAACTGTACTTTAGTTTGGGATTTTAGGATTCTCTTTTGCTATGAATTGACAGTTGTGACTGCAGATTATATGTAAAACTTTGGGATTCTCTTTTGTTGTGAATGTCAAACAATGACTTTTCTCTTGTTTACCGTAAGAGATCTATGTAACTTTGTGCTATGTAACTTTGTGCTATGTAACTTTGTGCTATTTTACTATGTTATCTCTTGCCTTTATTTGTGATATTTTAGGTGATTGATGCACTCAATTGCACCCAACTGAATGTATTATTTAATCTCGCTTCGTTATCAATATTTCATTACACCAACATAAAAGAAAGATAAATAGACAGATTGACAAATTTTGATCAAGTCTAACATTTCATTACACCAAAAAAGATCATTACAACACCAATTCTTATTACAACACCAAATCCTTGCAATATTGCAAGTACACCAAAAAAAGTTCATTACAACACTAACAACACTAATTCCAGATAATACCAATTTCTTACAATATTATAAGTACAATTGCATCAAGATATCATGACAACTTCCTTGAATCTCCTTTCAATGAGAATGTCTTGAAAAACAAAACTTATACCGAGAATACAAACACACAAGAGAGTAATCCAAAGTTGTTTCTCTCTTTTCTTGGACTTAGCCAATTTGTTTCTCCATTTCTTCTCATTTTCTTTCATCTTCTTCAAATCATCGTCAAAATTATCTAGTTTCTACTCTATTTCGTTCGTATGTGATGTTTTGCTTTCCACAGAGTTGGTCGACCTAGTAGACTTGTTCTCAATCTTTTCTAAAACATCAACTCTTTGCTCAAGCTCAACAATTCTTCCCAGCAACTTAGGAATTACAAATTTTGATCTTGGATCAATATTATCATACTTCAAAAGCCAAAAATCGCATGATCTATCATTCTTAAGGGAATAAAAACAATAAAATACACCAACTTATAACTCTTGAAGATCAATTATAAAGTCATAAATTCAACTTATCACATGGTAAATCAAATTTTCGATACAACTTTAGGTGTTAATTCCTTTAACTTACCCCATAGTAAGGACAAACTCAATATCTTCTACCAAGATTTCTTGACGTCTAAGAGGTTAACAATTGCAGAATAAATCCATGTTTACATCGCACCTCGTCGACTTCATGATCTTCGTCTTGCATACAGAGCCTAGTCAAGCTTATTCGATCCATTTTACCACTTCACTAACAAAAATTATTACAACAACTCAATACGACAAATATTCAAAAAAAATCTAGAAAATGAGAGAAAGAAATCAAAATGAAAAAGAAAGAGATTAATCAAAATGAAAAGGAGAGGAGTGAATCAAAATGAAAAAAAAATACCTTTGACTCAAACGAATTGGGTGTGTTTGAATCTCAATTTGAGGATCTAAGATTCTTCATTTTTGTTTGTTAAGAATTAGGGTCGGGTGGATTATAACAGGGTAATGGGTGATTTCAGACCGTTGGGTCATTTTAATATAGAAGTGTTGATGCACCTTCATAGAGGTCCTGAAATGCGCTTGAAGCTGGGGGTCGGAAGGGGAAAACTAATTCACTTATAAGCACTACGGGTGTGTAATAGGTCGTTCTCATAATTAAAGCGTGTATTCTACTTTTCAGTACAACTTTAGGTGTGGCTTTATGCTTTTTTCCCAAAAGTTATTATAAACTAGTCTGTAAAAAATTGCATCACCTGTCTAAAAGACACATATAGAGAACAAGTCATGACACTCCACGGTTTATCTTCACCCATAGATATAGAAATGTTGACAAATGACACTCATCCAGATGAAAAGTTTGTAAGGTAGTTGATTGCATTCTTCACTCAAACTTTTAATGGTGGAATTTTAACTCAGCAGGATATATAGAAAGGCTTTGCCTTATAGTGGAACTAGTGGCAATCTGTTTCAGATGACTAGGCATCTAGAGATGGAGATATTATAGTGGCCTCTAAACTAAAATCAGGCATATGGTTCAAAACAAATGGAATCCATTCTTTTTCTAAACACATTTTGAGCTGGGACTCAATTATAGACAACTTTGTTGCACTGGAACCTGGCGTCAGATCAAGTTGAGATAAGCTACTTGAGGCCATGCGCATGTCACATAGTCTGTACATTCCCCTGAGACTGAGTTCGAGACTTGGCAGCCCCTTCTTTCCATCCTTTTTGGCGCGCCCTCATCTCCCATATAGCAGTCAGTTTCTTTTGTGCCAATAAAAGAACCTCAGCTTTTTCCCTTGCCTCTTCACATGTCTCCATTCCAGAATTGCACTTATCTGCTTCTTTCATATATTGAGATGTCAACTTTTTTGCTTCAAGAAGTGCCATGTCAGCCTTCCGCTGATTTTCTGAGGCCTCAGCTTCTCGCAATTTAAGTTCCTCAGACAACAAGTCAGCAAAGTTCCTTTCCGTGTCTTCACCTACTTCCGGATCACGCTTAGCACAATCTGCAAAAAATTGAATAAGAAAAGAAATCTAAGATTTTAGATCTCAAGTCACAAAATATAGATTTCAATCCTCAAAAAAGTGTATATGGTTACTTCAACGAAAGAACAACAAAATATAGGAGGTTCACATTTACTCTAGGATATTTTGAACATATTCAGCTTATTAAGATGGCAAGCATTTGCAATCTTGAAGATCATCTCAATATTTGCACGGTTGCAACTCATTACTGAATCAATGAAATCATGCCATGAGTCATTGAGTCCTCGAACTGAACCATCCTATTTGAGATGACTGTTTATTGGATGCAACTAAATAAATGTTTTTACAACGATGAAGTTCTGCAAAATATCCTTTTACAATAACAGTAGTTTCTAACCTACATATGATATGCTCTACCAAAACACATTAGATGTATCTGACATCAACTCATAAGAACTCTTTCTTTCTTGTTCATTTACAGATTTCAAGCTAAAAATCTAAGATTTATAACAATACATTTTATATGCCTCATCAGATGATTTTCATAACAAAATTGATCGCAATTATGTTGTGATCCTTTCGCTTCAAGGAAAAAAAAGAGTTAGTAATCTACTGCAGAAAAAGTATGGTACTGTCGCTTTTAGTAGCCAAAATAAATTCATATTGAGGGAAGGCATGAGAAACTGAGAAAAGATAGAGAGGGGGAAGGAGGAATGCGTGTCCAGAAATTCTTCGAAATTGTTATCAGGCCAGCAGTGGAAATACTCATAGAATTTGGAGGAATACTTTTCTAAGTTTTTGGATCCATTTAAGTTATTGCAAGTTGTAGCTTTTATATCAAGCTATTGCCTTTTTCCTGTTAAATGCAGTTGTGGCAATCAGGAGATCCATCAAAAGTACAAGACAATGTCCATGATGAAGGCAGGTGTCACACAAGAAAAAACCAAGGCTTATATCACCAGAAGTTAGTTAAGTTGTCAAAGCTAATATTTTCATGTGTCATGTAATATCTTCCAACCAAAGTATCATTCTGACAGTCACAACAAGAAAGCAGGTTATTCAAGAAAATATAAGAGTGCAATCAGTACATAAGCAGGCTATTCAAGAGAAAATAAAGGTTCGTGTTGTAAAATGGATGTCCAAATAAATATTTTCCATGTCCACATAATATATTTTGTGGCAACTTACATAGACACATAATATACACTATGTGTAAGATGTATTTACACTAATTTTAATGTGTTGCAACTTAATCATCCATGTAATATACTTGGTGTCCAAAGTATATACATGGCAATGGGATATCCATCAGCGACCATGTATACACAAGTATAAATACCCCCTTTCTTGTAACAAAATGTGTAGAGAGAAAAGAAGAACAAAGTGAGAATAAGAAATACTACATCTTCTTTTTTATATTCCTTCTTAGTTTTAATATATTCTCATCATTTCACAACAGTTCATTTTTTATTTATTTTTTCCTTATAAAAAAAAAAGGCAAACCAAATCAGAAGGCCTTTCTAATGTTTCATCAGCAGGTCTATTTACATTAAGGTATTTCTGGAGTCTAAAGGAAAATCTCATGATTTGACATGACTGAAGAGGGAGGGAGCATTTGACAGCACCAGCCTAGAATGGTTGAATAACCCATAAGCTGAAATACGATCTAAACATAATTCCTACCATAATAAATTCATGAAAAAGTAGAATACTAGCTATTGATGATCACAGTGTTGAGAAAGGTAAGGCATCAGATAACAGCTAAAAGGAAAAAATGATGACTCAATGAGATCTTCCATAGATCACAAAATAAATGATACCTTAATCAAAGAAAACTAAAAAATTGCCTAAAATCTCATGATACTAACCTGTGAAAGAAGCATTGCTCAAACCTGCAAGACATACAAAAATAAGAGGTCAATGGGAGCAATTCTTGACAAACCAATATCCTCACATAACCAGATACCCTAAACAAGCTTTACAAATAGACATCGTGTTCAGATCATAGGAAATGACAATTCCACAGTACAAGCAGAGCAAGGAAGCAAGAGAAACCTTCCATGGTTCCATCTATGGCCCATTCACGGGACAAAGACCCAAAAGCTATCACCAAAAATTCTGAGTTTTAAGATAGGTGAGTTCCAAATTGTTCAAGGCTTACTAGATTAGGAAAAGGAAAACTAGAAGGATTTTAATATATATCTCAAGCTTGCAAGAAATGTGTGAAGGAGACAAACAAATTAACCATATTAGCCTCGAATTCAAGATAACAGGTGTCATAAGAGGAAATATAAATAGTATGTTTAGACAATTTTCAAGTCAATAGCAAATTTTCTAACCCATACATCCTGGCTCCCGCCCTTCCTCCAAATAATCCCAAACTACATATAACAACCACCAGGATGATTGGGGAATATTTAGGTCAACACATTCATGAATCAAGGCATGGAAATATTGCCTGAAATATAAAAAAAGGACAGACAATGATTAACAAGAGTAACAACAACTAATAAACTGCAATAACTACAGTAAGAACTTCCTAATTTGGCCTGAGATTAGAAGTAAAACACTATCATTTCAAATCACCGTGTCATTTTAGTAGGATTTTGATTGGATATGTGCAGCATCAGAATACAGAAAGCAAGACTATGCCAATCAATCAGATTCTGCTTCATGTAGAAAGCAGATCCAAAAGCAGCACCAACAAAAGTATGAATCATTGAGATTTTTCAATTTAATGACCAGATTCACAAATGGGTCTTTAACCAAGCGAGCAAATTTAACAAAAGGGGGTCTTTAAACAACAATATCCCCATATGGGTCCCTAACCAGATTCACAAAAAGCGCAAGACACGAACATAAAAATGCTAAATGTGAACATTCTTGACAGTTAATGGCACATATTACAGCAGATCGGGCAAAATCAAAAGACGACGAAGAAGAAGAAATGTATACCTGGAGGAATAACAAAGAAGGGTTCGGAATTGCAGTCACAATTACAAGGAGGGCAAGTAGTAACAGAAGGAGAGCGACTAACAGCAGCTAAACCTTCCATCAAGTGCCAATACAAAGGTGGACCCAAAATATAGGTTGCTAAGCTCATTGCCATTAGAGCCAGTACTGATTTCAACACCCCCGGACTACATGGGGATGATCTTCCAGCTTGATTCAACGCCATTGGTCGTATTCTTTCTCGGCAGTAAGCAGAGACAGAAAAGTTTGTATTATCTTTTTGAGTATAATTGTTACTTTCTGCTTACTTACAGAGACCAATAGCAGATGAATGAGTGTGAGTGGAGATGAGACACTCTGGTTTTTCAACAACTTATGACGCGTTTGGGAATTTAGCCCAGATGCGCCGACGTTTTCACGGCTCATTTGTACCCAATGATCTAGTAGTACTAATTTGTTTTTGTTTTTTTTAAAAATAATCTGTTCAGATCTAGAAATGAATTTTAAAACCATTATGATTTAATTAAAAAATATATAATCTCTTTGTTTTAATTTTATGTGATATTTTTATTTTTCAAGGGTCAACACTAATAACATACCCAGTAAAATCTCATATGTGGGGTTTAGAGGGGGTAAAATATACACAGATCTTACCACTATCTCTATGAGATTGTTTCTGGAAGACCCTCAACTCAAAAATTTCAGTCTCAGAAGCAAAAAATACTAGATACGAAAAAATGACTAGAGTAGAAAGTCATTGATAATTTTATAGATACAATAAAAGTAGCAAAATAAATGACGAAAAATAAAACCACAATATATAAAGACACGACTAATCATACTAACCTACTATATCACAACCAAGACATCATCCTACCCCTACTATCCTACTAACTTTCTACCCTAATACGCAATCTCCTGTTCTTTCTATATAAGGTCATGTCCTCGGTGATATGAAATTGCGTCATATCCTATCTAATCACCTCTTCCCAATATTTTTTTGGTCTACCTATATCCCTCCGCGTAACCCCTGAATGCAACCTCTCACACCTCCTAACAGGAGCGTCTACACTCCTCTTCTGCACATCCTAAACCATCGCAGTCTCGCTTCTCTCATCTTGTATGCCATAGAGGTCACCCCTGATTTCTCTCGAATGATCTCATTCCTAATCTTGTCACTCATTGTATGTCCACACATCTATTTCAACATTCTCATCTCCGCAACTTACATCTTCTGAACATGTAAGTTTTTGTCTGGTCAACACTCCACCCCATATAACAATATTTTTCAAGAGGCAAATACTTTAAATTTAATCAAGAATTTGCGCATGAAATCTTTAATTTTTTTTAGATGAAACTTATATTTTTATAAACTATATAAAAAAAATGATAAGTCTGAATAATAGACAAATCAAAATATATGAAAAAATTAATAGACCTATTTAAATTTAAAAATTTAAAAATGTCACATAAATTAAAATAAAAGAAGTAATTTATTTATGAAAAATTTTCAAAAGTGTTTATTTTCATAAAATCAGGGCTACTCCCCTTTTTTGTGTCTCAAATTATGTGATATAGATAGAATTTAGAAAGTCAATTAAATTTTAATATGATTTTTAAATATTTTAAATTATTAATTATTGTGAATTATAATATTTTTTATGTATAACACATGTTATTCCTCTTGTCCCAATTTATGTGACACTGATAAAATTTCGGAAGTCAATTTTTTATGTCTTTTAATTTTTATTTTTTTTAATTATTATGATCTATATTATATTTACGTCATTTTTACATAACATATGTTATCTATCTTTCCTTATTTATGTGATACTGATTCGAGTGTTAATTGAACTTTTTGTATGTCTTTTAAATATTTAAATTTTTAATTCTTGTGATTTATAGTATTTTTTATTAAAATTTTATATATAGATATTTTACTATTGTTAATTATCTAGATTTATAGTAATTTTTATGTAGTTTCTAATTAAATAATACATGTTATTTCTTTTGTCCCCTTTTATGTGATGTCAATAGATTAATTTCAATAATCAATTGAATTTTTTATTTGTTTTGAAAATAATTGAAGTTGTCAAATATCATGATTTATAGTATTTTTTTATACTTTTACTTAACGTATTTTTAAAACGTTTTAAATTATCAATTATCATGATTAGTAGTATTTTTAAAGCACTTTTTAAATATATAAAACACTAAAAATAAGACAAACAAATTAAAATGGAAGAATCATAAAAAAATATAGATGTACTCTAAAGCTGCTCAAGCAGGCATGTCGACCTGCTACCTGTTTGAGCAACATCAAGTGTTAATTGAACTTTTTGTATGTCTTTTAAATATTTTAAGTTGTTAATTCTTTTGATGTATAGTATGTTTTATTTGATTTTCATATATAGATATATTACTTTTGTTAATTATCTAGATTTATAGTATTTTTTTTACGTCATTTCTTAATTAAATAATACATGTTATTTTTTGTCCCCTTTTATGTGACATTGATAGATTAATTTCAATAATCAATTGAATTCTTTTTATTGGTTTTTAAAAAATTTGAAGTTGTCAAATATCATGATTTATAATATTTTTTATACTTTTACATAATATGTTTCTAAAACTTTTTAATTTGTCAATTTTTATAATTAGTAGTATTTTATAAAACACTAAAAATAAGACAAATAAATTAAAACGAAAAAATCATTAAAAACTATAGATTTACCTAAAGTTGCTCAAACATGCATGTCAACCTGTTGTCTGCTTGAGCAGCTTAACTCCCCCTCCTAAATAAGAGAAACCCAGCACCCAGGTAAATTTACTGCTTTTTTTTCTTTCTAGGTATCAATCGATTACTCAAGATTTCTTCAAATAAAAAAGATTTTAATATTTTTTATAAATATGTTGTTTATTAATTTGTGTTAAAAGACTATTTATTTCATAAAGATTTAAATCTGTTTTAATAAATATATTGTTCATTAATTTGTGTTAAAAGACTCTTTATTTCATAGAGTTAATTGGTACATAAAATATTTAAATTCTCAATAAGTAACCAGTATGGGAGTTGAAAAAACATTAATTAGTTTGCCTTTTGACCAACAATGATCTTAACAACTTGTTTGGAGGGTGGTTTGTCATGGTTTCACAATGTATGATACTGTATGGTATGAAATGGTATCATACAGTACAATATCATACAATGTTTGAATAGACTGTATGAGTTGCTACTGTTTAATGATAATTTTTTGTTTGATTTGATTGTATGATATTGTATCGTAACTTATAAATTTACTAAAATATCCTTAATTATTATGAATATTAAATTTATCAATATTTTTTTAATAATTGTTACACCCCATTCTTAACCGAGGTCAAATAGTGTACAACGTATTGGAAAGTCCTACCTAATTAATTAAGGAGTCGCCACCTAATTATTTT
>JBCEWC010010321.1:0-17772 GCA_038996855.1 Solanum aculeatissimum | reverse complement strand
AAGATATCTGTTTGTGGGTAGCGAGACTTGTTATTCAGCTTAAATTTAGGAATCTAAATCAGTTTCCGTTTTTATTTTAACTGATTTGTATGAATCAGCGTGTATGAATCATGCTTCATAAGTGAATCCTGAGAAGCGACATTTTAAGGGATTTTTGTAATTTTGAAAAGGATCGGGATAAACCGAAATTATTGTCCCAAATTATGGAATTTGTAAAATTTTTCCATTATTTTATCCACCTCTCATATGGAATAAATTAGTCTCTTAATTATAGTTTTATAATTATAATCTTTGAATAACTTTTTTCGCAAACCAAATGACTTTTAAATGCTATAGTACTCAACAAGAAGAAATTAATCTAAATTTATTAAATAGGATTAACTTAGTAAAATATATATTATATTTCTTAATAACTATAACAAGAGCTAAAAGCTTAAGACTATAGTTAATATACATATATATATATATATATATATATATTATATGCATGGAACAGGACCATATTGTAATATTATATTGGTAGGATTGATTTCTCCTTCTTTTATGTTTTTTGGTTTTGGGTGCATTAAAAACTAGGGAAAAATATACAAAATAAATCAAATTGTGAAATTATTTACTCAAATCAGATCAAATTTAAATTATTTATTTTTAATGGACTTATGGTCCAAATTATTTACCACACTCTTTGGTTTCTTATTTCGCCCCTGACGTCAGCATTACTGCTATAAATTAATCAAATAAAAAATAATTAAGAGAATTATTAAAGTCATAATTGAATTTGTTAAACTCTAAATTAATACTCTGTCGGTATATTAATATCATGTCGATCTCATATATAAGTGAACTTAATTCTCTGTGATATTCCATTGATATATTGATACTTTGTTAGTATCATATAGGATTTGGCTCTTCTTCTTTTTTTAAGAAATAAACATGAAACAATTAAGATATGATACTGATAGGGTATCGTATAAAAGTTTGATGCCATTATTTGTGATACTCGACCGGTATATTGATACTCTATCGATATCCTTGTGATATTCTATCGATATATTGATACCCTATTGATATTCTCTGTGATACCCTATCGGTATCATATAGGGTGAGCTTGGCGTCATGACGCCAGGAAAATTTAATGGTAGACAAATTAGGGGGTATGAATTGTAATTTATTAGGGGGTATAAATGTAAAGGAATATATGAATATAAATAGTTTGCTTCAAAGGGGGTATGAGCTCAGTTTCCCAAGAAACTACTACTACGTATTACATTCGCCTTAATTATATGTCGTGTTTCTCTTTTATACACCTCTTAATAAAATATAAATCAAAAGACTTTTTTTCTTCCTATTTTTAAAATAAAATGCATTAGCACAAGAAGTTATAATTATATCATTATCTAATAAAAAATAAATTACCTTTAATCTCATTCTCGTGATTTTTTTAAATTTTCTTCTACGATCGTGAATTATAACTTTTAATTTATGAGAATCAACGATTTTATTTTTTGTGTATAAAGTTAAAATTTTACCCAATAAATCATCTATTATATAAGTTGAAGACGTATATAAATAAAATGATCTATTTAATGAGATATTTTAGTGAATTGAGTGAACAAATTAACAGTTATTTCATAAATAATATAATATCAAAATGCATGATTAATAATATATTTACGACGAGAAGAGTCAAATCAATTGAAAATTCAAATCTCTTTTTTTTTAATAAAAGAATGCTAGTCTATTCGACGAAGTTGTAGTCAATCTTGCTTTGAAAAAAACATCCCTTCTCATCTTCAATTTATTGACATTTTTATTTAGTGTAAGAAAAACATCCAATTTCATGTCTTGTGCTGGATGACACATATCTTTGATGTGTAGGTGATTATTTTTTCCATATAACTAAAACATTGACTAATACTAAAAAATCCACCCACATCATATACACTTTTTATACATCAAATTTAAACAAATAAGTAGACAACAACCACATAGTTGGTGGAGAAAAAGAAGTGGCACAACTCACCAAGTAATTTCTCAAAAATGAAGTGACATCTAACAACCATTTTAAGGTGGTTTGAAAAGGCTCAAGTTACTAATAATTTGACTTTTTAACAAATATGTACAATTCTTGAGGCACAAAGCACAAGATTTACAATCTCCCCCCCCCCCCCAAAAAAAAAAGTCATACTCCCACCAACTTCAACCAATTTTTTTTTCTCTTTTCATGATTGGTTAAGTGGTCACATAAAATTCAAACAATGACTGTCAAAGGATATAGTGCAATAGATGAGATTGTTTCTCTCTTAATCAGAGGTCTCAAATTCGAATCTTGGATATGAAAAAAATTCTTGGTAGAAAGAGTTTCCCTTCAAATAGAGTTCTATGTGATACGAATTTAAAATAGTCGAGCTCTAATACAAGTATCAAACACAGGATGAGAAACAAAAAAAAATAATCTAAAGGATCATCCTATGGTAGGAATTTTGGTGTTTGTGAACTTGAAATGCATTTTTAAACTAATATTTCATTATATACTTAAAAGTTCACATCAATTCAATATACTCATGACCAAAAAGAATGATATCAAACGTGCCCCCTCTGGAGAATTTTAAATTTCAATGTTTTTTTTTTCTCTTTTTAATTATTCTTTTTTCATCTTTCAAGCGAATTATATTATCCTCAAATATGAAGTGACTAAATATAGTTCATCAAAAATATGAAGGACCTTGACCCTTCAGAGTGCCCAGTGGTTTGGTTTTGAGGCTTTCATGTTGGATGTCTCAAGTTCGAAAAAGCAAGGAATTTGTCTTTTGGATCGAGCTCGTCACATCGAATTTGCCTAGTGCAGATTACCTTTTCTATGTGATTGACGAGTTATTGCATAGGAGCGGACATTGCCTAGTGCAGGTAATTACCTCTTATGTGATTTGTCAGCTATTGCATAGGAGCAGACGTTTATCCTATGTGCATCCAAAGGGTAGCGACTACAAATTTTTCTTATCATCAAAAAAAAAAATATGAAGGACCAAATTAAAATTTCCTATGCTACGACAATGACCTATTTAGGTAATTTGAATAGAATAGAGTGTACGTAATCCTCTCTGAGGAGATTAAAAAAAATTATTTTCTAGAGAGTGCTTAAATAAAAACATTACAAAAAAGTAACGTATTAAATTAGTAAATGGGGCTCCAACGGGTTTGGTGAAGCCAAAATTGGTTGGTAAAAAAATGTTTATTGGAAAGTGAGAAGAAATTATAGAGCGAGTCATTCGCATGGCCCCCTTTTTCTCTGCTACATTTCAGCTTCTATAAATACTCCCCTAAACTTTCCATATAAACACCATCTCTCTCATTTTCTTCTTCTCCACAGATCTAGAGTTTTCTTTTCCCATTCTCAGGTTCGTTTTCTTCAGTAATAATGCTCAATTTACTCTTTCATGCTTCATTTTTGCTTCATTATGTTATAGATCTGGTATATTTGTCTCTGTAGTATGTTATGCTCTCTCATTTTCATGTTATATATGTGTTTTTTATGCGTTTTGAGGTTTGATTAATCCGGATTTGCATGCTCAAATTCGAGAATTTTAGTTAATGATGGAGGAGTGCTTATCACCTTTGTACGTTCCTGATTTTGCTCAATGTAGTACCTAGATCTCGTTGATTAATTTGAACTTTTGTTAATTTTCATGAGATTCGACAAAATTAACTCTAATTGTCATATTGTATTGTTATAGTATCTGAGGATCACGTAGATCTCATTGCTAAGCTGGTTTGGCCCATGGATTTGGTTGTTTGAGGGGTTAATGATGATTTGTCGGTGACATATGTGTTGTCAATGTGTTTAAAATGAAATCAATCGAATCGTTCTGGTCGTTAAAATCCTTTTGAAGGGGAGAAAACTGGGTAGTTTTTGGGAATATGTGACGTCTTTCATTTCTGTAATGAAATTTTGTGGGCTAAATGTTGAAGCATTTTGGTTGTTTTCTGTAATTTATGAGAGAACTGTGTGTGAACCCTACATATTCTGTTTTCACATATGTAAACACTAGAATTATCTGAATTCAACTTGTCAAAGTGTGACTAAATGTCTTAATATGATGGAATTCTTTGTCTGGACATGCTTACGTGCTACTTGCTACATGTTCTCGTGAATATTTGAGATAGAAGTGATGACATATTTTCTTGATCTTTTCAGCTAGACATGGAAACTTTCTTGTTCACCTCAGAGTCAGTTAATGAAGGGCATCCCGACAAGCTCTGTGACCAGGTCTCAGATGCCATCCTTGATGCTTGCCTTGAACAAGATCCAGAGAGCAAGGTTGCATGTGAAACTTGCACAAAGACAAACATGGTCATGGTCTTTGGAGAGATCACAACAAAGGCCAAGGTGGATTATGAGAAGATAGTACGTGACACCTGCAGAGGCATTGGCTTCACCTCAGCTGATGTTGGCCTTGATGCTGACAACTGCAAAGTCCTTGTCAACATTGAACAGCAGAGCCCTGATATTGCCCAAGGAGTCCATGGTCATCTTACCAAGAAACCAGAAGAAATTGGAGCTGGTGACCAAGGTCACATGTTTGGCTATGCCACAGATGAAACTCCTGAACTCATGCCACTTACTCATGTTTTGGCTACAAAGCTTGGTGCCAAGCTTACCGAAGTGAGGAAGAACAAAACTTGCCCATGGCTCAGACCTGATGGCAAGACACAAGTTACAGTTGAGTACAAGAACGAGAATGGCGCCATGGTCCCTATTAGAGTTCACACTGTTCTCATCTCAACTCAACATGATGAAACTGTCACAAATGATCAGATTGCCCAGGACTTGAAAGAGCACGTGATCAAGCCCGTGATCCCAGCTAAATACCTTGATGACAAAACCATCTTCCACCTCAACCCATCAGGTCGCTTTGTCATTGGTGGTCCACATGGAGATGCTGGACTCACTGGCAGGAAAATTATCATCGACACTTATGGAGGTTGGGGTGCTCATGGTGGAGGTGCTTTCTCTGGGAAAGATCCTACCAAGGTGGACAGGAGTGGTGCTTACATTGTCAGACAGGCAGCAAAGAGTGTGGTTGCTTCAGGACTTGCTCGCCGCTGTATTGTCCAGGTTTCTTATGCTATTGGTGTAGCGGAACCACTCTCTGTGTTTGTTGACACTTACAAAACCGGAACCATTCCAGACAAGGATATTTTGGTTCTGATCAAGGAGAACTTTGACTTCAGGCCTGGAATGATGTCAATTAACCTTGATTTGAAGAGAGGAGGCAACTTCAGGTACCAGAAGACTGCTGCTTATGGTCACTTCGGCCGTGATGACCCTGATTTCACCTGGGAGACTGTCAAGTCCCTCAAACCCAAAGCTTGAGTGCAAGTTCCCACCCACAACTTTACCTACCTATATTCCTGTGCCTATCATTCTTGTTGCGGACCAATAAACTACCTTCATTGATTGAGTAAATTCATATCCTATTTTTACTTATAAAGGCGCTATCGAGTGGAGGGAGACCAAAGGAAGTGTCTGATTCTAAGAGCTCCAAGCAATAGATCCTGTTGATTTTTATTTTTTGAAGTACTTAATTTCAATGTGACCTGCGTTGTTTATTTCTTTTATCCCCACATACGATCAAGTTCTTTTGTCATTGTGTTCATTTGTCTAATGAAAAATGCACCATGTTGTTGAGCTATTGGTCCTGCTTGCTTTTGATATACAGTTTTAGTTGTTTACTTTTATGTGTTCCTTTTTCCTAAAAATGTTATGGCATAATCATCAAGGCGTGGTATTAAAAAAGCAACGACGCTAAATGCTGGCGTGACATTATTTCTCATTACCAAACGACCTGTAATAGCTTGAGCAAAATCCAGTAAAAACAAAATGGTATTATGAAGTATGAATCACCATTACTTTAGGGACCATTTTATTGCAGGATTTTGGAGGGTTAACCTTATTCTAGATTACAAACATCTATTTCATTTTATATTATTCACCTGAAAAGATGAAAACATAAATAAATCGAAAGAGGTAGACACACTCCATAGTTGACTTGAATAGGTAGATTTATGAATCTTAAATATTAATACAAAAAAAAAATGTTTCGTACATACTGTACTACTTGTTAGGCACAGTTCGGTTTATTGTGTCAACTTTTAGGCAGCTTGTCACTGTTAAAAGACCAAATAGAATCATGAATAAGGGACGGAAGCACAATTTAACCTCTTTATAATAGCATCATTTGTCTGGATATCTTTTTGTGGTTATGATGAGTGCTGTTATGGAGAACATATAATATAACATAACATGAAAATCAATTCCAAAGATAACTTGATCATTATAGTGAAATGTTGTCATAGAGGAAATCGTTATAGAGAAACGGCTAGACTGATTCTTTGGCAACTGAACTATTAGGTCTGAAATAAAGTTGCAGTTAGATTTCCTTGCCTAAGTTGCCAGGAAAATGCTTCTGGGTCTTGATGTGGTGATTACACACACACCAAGAATCACATTGTACAGTTTGTACAAAAATTATGCTGCTCCTGCTTTCTTTGTTATGTCCATCATTCTCCTCAATTGTGACATGGACTTTTAACCCTTTCCCTCAGGCAGTTTCGAGTATCGCTGCCTTTAGCAGAGTGGAAAAGTTTAAGGTCACTCAGTTTGAGAGAATGCATCAGGCTGAAAACTCTGGCACAATGATTGTGTAGCTGCCTCTATTCTTGAATGATCCTACAGTAACACAAAAATACTATTGAACTTGATACAGAAGTATAATGTGAACTTCAAAAACATGCAACTTCTCTAGTAAAAGTTATTACCTTCCCTTCAAATCTAATCATAAGAGGGCCTTTTCTTGATCCTCGATAACCTCCTTCATGTTAAAGCAAATAGGAATGATTTATACGAAATTCTTTTCTGACAAAAAAGGGAAGAGTGGGAGTACCGGTGGGTCATGTAAATAGTATTCGTGACTTACCGATGTACAGATCAGGAAATTGGAGGCAAAGTTTTGACAGAGGTTGAGCAACTTCAACCTGCAATTCATTGGGAGCTAATAATTAGTACTAATTTGCACATAGTGCTATAAGCGAAATATAGTAACAGGAGACAATTTTATAAAGATACATTATAAAGACTCATCTAAAAGGAGGAAAAGCAAAACGATACGAGTCAATGACGTTGCACTCCGCAGTTCTAGAAAGTAATCTATATGTTTTCCAAATTCAGGAAGAAAAAGTCTACACAGAATGTTGTTGAATATGTGAGGTAAGGATCAGAAACTAGCTTTGATTTTGACGAGTATTAAGGTGATACAGATCTAAAATTCACTCTGATCTGGTAACTTTTGGCTGCAAAAAGTCTACCCAATGTTTCAATCTCATAATTTCAGTCCTAGTTGGTTGTGCAAAGGGTCATAAACCAGATTTATCAGTAGTTCATATTTTTTGCCCAATTTGGCAAAACGAGAAAAATTCCGAAAAGATGGTGCACAATTAACTGGATCAAGCTGCGATGACATCTAGCATCGTTTACATCATGAGAAACATGAAGTTCTACCGTCCCAGGAGATTGGAAGAAACAAAACTTGACAGGCCAGTTATTAGTGCACCTGGATAAAGAGTTCAAGAGATACATATGATATATCAATCAACTCAACTGTGCCTCAATATCAAACTAGTTGGGCATGACTTAAGGATACATATGATAATAACGAGGTTTTGATTTCTGTAATAAAAGAAGACTGAAAAGATCACATATCAACAAGAAAAGGATATCTCAGAAAGCGTTGCAGAACACTCACATCAGAAAGAGTTGTTGCCAAGCATTTTGAAACAAATGGTGCCATTAATACCAAGTCACCATTAGATTTCAGTGAATCAATTAGACAATGCCACTGTAGGTCCAGTTCAGTAACATTGGTTGCAGTGAGAATGATCACATTACGGCACTTGATCTACAAAAGAGAACAGACATGCTAAAAAATTGAGGTTCAAACTTATGTATCATAAACATTAATATGTCAAAGTATCATAAACATGTGAGAATGATCACATTACGGCACTTAATCTGTCAACGTTCAATGCCAGAGACTTTTTCTCCATCTCATTCTATATAATGTTGTCTAGTTCGCCGACTTGGAAGGACAGTGGAAAAAGGATAAATTTTAGTGAAGAATTACTGCAGCAACACCCATTAGAAGTATCAAGAGTAAAACCTTATATCAACCAAACAGCAAAAGAAAGTGCAAGGGAAAATAATTTGCAGAGTGAAATGGGATAAAAGAAAAAAAAAAGAATAATGAAAGCAGAGAAGATTTGAAGGATCCATTGGCAGATACCTAAAATATATGCCAACAAAAATGTGCATGGATGTGAAAGTTTTTTACACAATATAACAAGAACTCGGAAAAAGTATGACTACTTGAGAACAAATTCCAACAATGCCTACTTTAAGAAGGGCTCAAGTTAAAGAATAAAATAATCGTAATATCCATCCAATCTCAGACAATGCCACACATACCAAAGGCAATGACAGCTGTTCATGATGCAGCAATTCTGTAATACCTTCAGGTAGCTGTGCCATCTGTAGTCAGAAAAGGAACAAGAATTTAATTCTTATAGGCAAAGAAGCTTCAGCGGTTGGAATGTCACAAATCATAAATTTAATGACTATTTGAAATATATAAAGAGCACATTAATTTAGTTTCAGATTCATTGCACTATTCTATCTTACAGAGCCATATGATCTTGTACATCAACTAAACTAGTGCATGATTCTGAATTATAGATATACCAATAATATCTCGACAGGTGTTCTAGATCAGCAGCAACAACAACAGACCCAGTATGTTCCCACAAGTGCGATCTAAGGACAGTGGGATGTATGCAAACGGTAGGGGTAGAGAGGTGGTTTCCGATAGAGCCTTGGCTCAAGAAAAATGTTTTACAAAAAACAGGAAGTGTTCTAAATCAGACTTAGACAAAATTATCAAGTTATAATATCAAGTCAGTAAAAATCCATCTGATATTTTGAGATATTTCATTGCCCTGCAGTGAAACATGAAATGCATTTGCAAAGACTGATCCCTGTAGTACTAAAGAGAGGGAAAAAATTGTATTCTCTTCCTTCAGCTGGTATTAGAGACTAAAGCATAAGTTTAGGTTAGTAGACACCTCGATTATTAACCGTTGTATACAAGGACCATACTGAAGCAGGCTTAGCATTTCAGGTATAAGATGCAGAAATGAAATTTCTGAAGTTCCAAGAAAAAGATGCTATTCTGGTCTTTTGAACCCAAGGAGCTCTAATGTTTCCTTTTCAATCACATCAAACTCCATATGAGGAACTTTTCTACCAAATTTCTACATTTCTACCAGCAGGTAAACACACAAAATTGGATTCCCTCGATTAGCACTATATGCTCATTCTATAAATTACTTTAGGTACTACATAAAATATGCCATTCTTATTTAATCTCTGCATATATATGTGTAATAAAAACCTCAGAACCTGTGGAATTTGCAATGAGCAACGACTTAACCTCATTCTTGTCGCCGGTGCATTTTTCACCAATCAGGTGCCTTAAATGTTCTTCAAATTCTTCATCAGGAGCCTGCAAAATGAAGTTACGAGAACATTAGAGACACTGATACATTATACAAAGCGGAATATCAAAATAACAGTTTTAAAAGATTGTTCGACAGCAGCATGTGAAAATACAGCTGCATCATTTAGATAAGTAAGATGCTTATACAGTGTATCACCAAACTAACTCAACCCCAAAAGTTAGCTCATGTGGTAAAAAACCCAAGATTGTATAAGGAGGCAACAAACCATAATTGAAAACAGTATAGTCGAATATTCACATTAAACATATTTGTGGAGACATCTAGCTAACTTTATCTTGGCAATTTAATGATATACGCCTATCCATCTCATCATCGTGTTTTTTTCTTTTCTCAATTCAACATTGAACTCCTCGGAACGTTTAACTTGATTTTCCAGAGCTAAATAAAAGAAATAAAGATAACAAATTGCAACTTCAAGTAAGTCCTTTTTAAAACACAAATGGACACTGGCCCATTGGTGGAAAAAAAAAAGCCAATGGTATCCCATGCATGCTCTACCAAGCATGTGACATGGCCTCATGTCTGATAAAGACATGGCAATCATTGAAAGTTTAGAAGGGAGAAATTTATTCCTCTATCCTACAATATCAAGCAATACAAACTTGTGATTATGAAGCTTAATGGAAGTGATGAACCATTTGGAAGCTATTGTCACACTAAGCCATGGAACATTAAGTAGCAGAGAGATCTAGCAAATCTATATTACATACCATGCGAACACCAAAAGCTTTTGCAACTCCAGCTACGGTGACATCCGAATGCAATGGACCTACCCCACCATATATGAATACCTGCAGTGAAATCAATGTTGGAATATAAATGTTAAAACAGGTGGGAAGATTCTTAACCCACCCACCCACCCACCCCTCCTTTCTCCCTCTCTCTCTCTCTCTCTCTCTCTCTCTTCTCACACACATAACAGGTTGATGCACATATGAAAAAAATTTAATAAATATATCCATACCGACAAACATTTACCACAATTTAATAAATATATCCATATCAACAAACATTTACCATATCATTTGTGGCCTTCCGCCTCTCAACTTCCTCAGCCACAGAATCTGTCTGAATATGAAAAGGATGTGATTAGGAATAGATGCTAGCATAAAGTTCTTGT
Organism: Solanum aculeatissimum; assembly: GCA_038996855.1. Classification (NCBI taxonomy): domain Eukaryota; kingdom Viridiplantae; phylum Streptophyta; class Magnoliopsida; order Solanales; family Solanaceae; genus Solanum; species Solanum aculeatissimum. The sequence goes on along the minus strand of JBCEWC010010321.1, from coordinate 7,022 downwards.
AATAAATGTTGAAGGTCCATCAAACATTTAACTAACAAGGTGGAAATTGAGTAGAAATTGACTTCAAGTTATAAAGAAAACAATGCTGCTCCAGAAAAGCAATACAACAGACTGTTCTACCTAAAAGATGGCTCAGCGTGGTCAAGAAAATATTTCAATCGCTAGGAGATCCTGAAGCTTAATATAGAGACAAGCTTTGATGCTTTTCTACATCTTTTTTGGAGTCGCTTTCTGGTGTTTATTACTCAATCTGTTTTCAGTTGTTAATGGATATAAGTGTGCACCAGCTTCCCAGTACTTATTTGCCTTTACTATTTTGGCTGCTAGCTGTATCACTGCAAAGGCTGAACAGCATACAAGGCAAAAGAAAACGAGAGGGAAGTAGTATCTCTCAGAGAACCAACTTCCAATGGAAAATTAATAGCAAGTTCATGCTTACCACATAATTGAACAAAAAAGAAGCAGAAATTATACAAGCTGTCAAGACATAATTATTACTAACATCATTTCGAGTGATAGCAAGCAGTGATGTTGTCCAACCAATAGAATGGAGCTTTCTACACAACACAAACCCCAACTTGTCCTCTACTGTGCCAAACCTGAGCTACGGAATCAAGAGAAAGACATCTGATAAGTAAACAACTAAAAGTAGCAGAAAGTTCATACTTCAGGTTATACTACATACATTATTTGCAAGGTATCAATTATCCGCCACGGATTGATGATGTGCGAACTGAAAAGATGTAGCTTATTGCATTGCATAGAGCGCCATCTCAAAATATACTAATAAACAAAATGAATATATCTACTTAGACGAATGGAAATTTAAAGAATTAAGGACACCTCTACCTGTTCAATTCATCTCCAAATATACATCAAAATTTGTTAATATAATATTTAAACTTGACTCCGTCATCATGCATTTCCCTCATTGTGTAACTATCCTCATAGATGCAATATAGAAAACTACCAAAAGTATTCAGCACAACTAAAGGATCGAAAAACTTGGAAACAAGCCTTGTGAATATGGACATGTTTGTTTAGCCACCAAAATAACCTCCTTGATTCCTGTTCAATTCTCAAATGAAAAGATTTACCTAGAGGGAAAAAAATATTTTGAAGCAGAGGAAATAACTTATTCTCAAAGATCAGCTATGAACAATAGGTTCCGTACAATTACGTGATTGCAGAAGTGATCCAATGCAGGACATCAATTACCCCAAATGATCAGTTTTGTTAAACACAACACAAGTAAAGTTCAAGTTGAATATCGAATAAGAAGAGAATCAGAGGATAGCATATATGCTCCTGACAGATTGATTTTAGCTTCCAAAGAAAAAAAAGAGATGTACAAGGAACCAAAAGAGGGAAAAAAAGAGATTGGCTGAAAATGCACCTGAACTTAGAAATAATAACTAGAAGCCTAGGAAGAACATCACTATCATACAGATCAGATTTAAAGGTCTAGAGCCAATAACTTACAAAATTTCATCTCCCACAGCTATGATTGAGGCAGTAAGCATATTACTGGAATTCAAATCCTCGGTTTTCAGTCCATTGCTAACAGAAGATAATTTCCCACAAACTGGAGAAGAGTACTTCTTTACCCTTCCAGATCTTTCCAGCCTTCCATCAGCAAGTAAATAAGCTGGCCTAAACTTTTGTTCACTGTTGTTGTCGTTCCTCATGCACAATAGTGCATTAGGAACAGTGTCATGGATGCTCCCAATTGAAGTATACCTATGGAATCAGTGAAATAAATAGAATGCTCGAATAAATACAGGTACACCTCGGTAACTAAGTTGAACTTGAAAAGTAAAAGTTATCACTACCACTTCACGAGAGCAAATATGTCATAGATTTTAGTATACATTTATATCCTTATCATGCTGATGAATGAAGAATCATTGTAAAGAATTTTGAAGCAACATAACTGAAAAATTACCCCTGATCATAAAGGCTGCAGTAACGAACCTTGCAAACCAAAAGGAAGGCCCATACATCTCTGCCATATCAAACTTAAGAGGTCAGTCATTTTAATTGTAAGAATTAAGAATCAAATAGAAGAATAGATGATTACTTTTCAACAAAAAAATGCTGGATGAACATTTTCCATGGAAAAGTAAAACAAAACTTAACAAAAGTGAAACAGGAGATGATGCTAATTCAAAAAGGTGAGCAGTAAAAGAAAATTTCTACTGCATAACATGCAAAGAAATGAGATAATGCCTAAGCATTTGTTCTTCTTCAACATCATGAGTCAGATTGAATTGGCTCAGAGTTTTCTCCAATTACTGAATATTGAAAAGAAACACCTGCAAATGGAGTGAAACTAATAGTGAAGATTCATATAGCTAACCACAACTAGCTTGGGGTTGAGGCATTTTGTTTTTGACATGTTCCAAAAAGACTGTCCATGTCCCATCTTGGTACATGCGAAGGAGTGAAAACATAATTTTTAAGTCCCATTTAAAACTTAAGGCATAATTGACATATACACTCACCTAAATACAATAGCCAATAAGACCATCATCACTTCACATGAGCAATAACAAATGAGACAATAAAACACTAAAGCATATATGATAATGCAACATGAAATAATCTTTAACATAGCATAAGGCTCTCTGTTTGACTTGCAGACTTTAAACCTTTCATTTCCTGGGCCTCATATCAAACTTTAAATACAACTTAAATAATTGTCAATTTCAGAATCTAATTCAAGTAGTTTGAAGTCCATTTCCATCCTCCAAGCTATACTCAGAGGACCTTCAATGTTGCTGTGTTTCATTGAAATAGCAGTTCTTTATGCATAAATTTCTCATAAATACTATCTTTAGCATTTAGCACATATTTTAATATAATTTGAGCACTTTAATATAACTCGTGACGCGCATTCTATCCGACCTATGAGTATTTACACTAAACCAAATCCCCCGAAGGCTACTATCCTGCAGCTCCATTTGGATTAATTGGTCCAAAATCCTTACTTGCAGATGCAACCTTTGTGTATATTCCTTGAACATTAAATAAGTCTCACTCTTGATCCCAAATATCAAAGGATTCAAAAGTCACTGCCCCAGCACTTCAAGCTCTCCAACTTTAGATGAGGTGCGACCATACATATACATAGTAATTCAACAAAAAGAAATCATATAAGGAGGGTTTATTAGGGGTAGTCTAACCTGTATGACCAATCCAAAATTGGATTCACCCTCATGAAAGGTGGCCACCCAGGTGAACTAGGTGAGAATTGCTCCTGTCCTACCTGAATGGTATGTGACCATAAGCAGCAGTTAGCCACTGATCACATCTATCAATATTCTGAAAAAAACGCCTACTAGTTGGAATAGTTAAACATCTATTTCGTTACCGCAGTAGGATCACCAATTCGCACACCAAGAAAAATAGCTCTAATTGGATTGGCCTTAAGCAGAGCCTCCAAACCTGATTTGAAGTCGAGGCGAAGAATATCCATTTGCAAATTGTAACTGTTTGGAGAAGAAGGACCAATTCAAATGATAATAAAAGTGCTGCTATCACTAGAGAGAATCCTATATGTTATTTGTGTCAAAGAATGGAAAGACAAATTAGCATTTCTTGCATACGTGGCTGCGGTTTCATAAGTGAATGAGTTGATTTCAGGGAAAGCAGTTGGAGTCTCAAAATATATTGTTCGTATCGGAAATGCTTTTTCACCATCCGCGACATCCTGTGAACTCCTTTCTTCAGCTTTATGCAGAAAATAGCCTGCCCTCAGTAGATGAAGCAAAACCTAAATTGTAAAATCAAACATCACATATATGGTTACACACAACAACAATAACTACTTGCCTCAACCCCCTACAAGTTGGAGTCAATATATGAGTCCTCTATATCCATTTTGTTCCGTTTGGACCCTTCTCATCCCAATAATCTGTCTTTAGAAATAATTTGGAATTCTCTTAGACTAGAGATAATCTAAGTCGTACATCAATCCACAGATCTTGGTGCAATGTCAACCATACTTAAAAGACTTCTGCCAATCACCAAACCCAATGTATATTTTTGGTTACTCAACATAAAGGAAAAATTGAGACTTTAGTTGAGAGGCGTGGAAATAACTTACAGTAGAATCTTTCCCTCCATTGAAGCTCAATGCAAGCTCTTGTATGCTGTTTAAGGGGCCGGGGTTCAAATAGAAGGGCAAAGGATGAGAAACACTAAACCAAGTTTACCATAAAAGAGAAAAGTAATAACAACAACAACTAGATCAACAACTGTTCTACTATGTGGTATCTGTCCCATCTTTTCCACAATTTTTAATTAGTTTGTCCATAAAAAAGAATGACCACTTTCTACAGATGGAAAGATTCACTATTTTCAGATTGTCCAAATAAATAAACAATAATACAAACAAATATTATTGCATTCAATCTTCTAAATATTAATTTAGCATTGTACTACTAAGGCAAATTTAATATTACTCATTGAAACTTTATTCTCTTAATCTCATGAAAAATCAACCTGCTTGAACAAATTGAAAGTAAAGAAGTTAAACATGTTAATGACTTGAGAAACAAGGGTAGAAAGTAGAACATGCATCTATTTAATGTTTGACAGTAAGACATAGGGTAAAAAAGGCAGTCTGTGCACTAAGGTCTCACTATCTGCAGCATTCAAGGAACAGCCGGACCACAAGAGTCTATTGTACGCAACCTTACCCTACATTTCTGCAGAAGGCAACTTCCACAGCTCAAAGCTGTGACCTCCAGGTCAAATGGAAGCAACTTTACAAGTTGCGCCAAGGCTCCCCCTTCAAAATAATGTGCTACTAAAACATATGCTCCACACACTACAAACTAAAGTATATGCTGCTATCTGCAGCACATAAATCCAGAGATCCATCAGAAGTTCACAATCTAGGGCACAATGATACACTGAATCAATCAAATAGTAACGGACAGCACTTCATTAAATAATCCCATGGTAGATTAACCATAGGAAACAAAAGACATTCAGAAGTTTATCCTACGGACAATGACCTTAACTTACAACTGACACAAACAGTTGATTTTCCCTACTTTAAAGATGTAAACATTATGTCATTATCATTGTTCTTTTATACTTGAACCATGATACACGCAGTTGTTTGCATCACAACACTAAGCGACAAATTGCATAATCGACCTACTCCGTACCAGTAAAAGATTATAAATTTCAACTTCTATGCTTCTTTGTAACATGCTGATATTTTTCCTATGAAACAATCCTAGAGAACCTTCTGGTTTGTTTGCTCCGACCTACGCAATGTCCCAATTTACATGCTGAAATTATAACTTCATAACAGGACAATTTGCACGTCTGTATGGAGGAGAATATTTTTCATAATGAAATAATTTTCCAGTGTTTGGTGATTGGAAATCTTTTTTCCAAGGAAATATTTTCCAACAAATATCCCAACCCTTACTCCATACCACTTCTTTCAACCGAATGTTCGTACATGTTACCAAAACATTATCATCACACACTATCCTCCACCGTGTATAATTATCATGTGTCACCTATCTTTCAAACCTAACACTAGAAACTAACATTGAAAAAATTTCTTACTATAAAATATTTTGTATTGTAAACAATTTCCACGTAGCAGAGACACATTGTTGTATATTCAAGGTAATCGATGAGCATCTTTAGACCAGTGCAACTAACAAGAAGTACTGAAACAATGCACTGAGACAAGTTGCAATTTCATATCAGAGCCCCAAAAATTACGGAGGAAAAGAAGAGAAACTTACGAATACAAAGCGAGTGCTCGTTTAATAACGTATATGGCATTAGTATACTTTGTCTTCAACCTACTGTCACCACACTCTCTGATTGCTTTATCAATCTCCATCAACTCTTCACAAAAGACTGAACCTTTCTGCACAGATGACAAAAACAAGGCACCCCAGATTCAATATCTCTCAACTTTTACAACTAAGCACACATATCAGTGAACAAATACCCTCTGAGATATAGATTTAGAATCAACAAATACTTCCTCTCTCCCAATTTATTGGCGCTTCTCACTTATCAAAACAAATTTAACCAACTTCTGTAACTAAATCAACTAAGGTGAATTCATTTTCTGCATTTCAAAATGCCAACAAGAATTTATGCAAAGATAATTGTTACCAACAAGATATTTTTCTGAAAATATTGAAACTTTAACAGTAAAAATTTACCTGGAGTTCAGGGGGGTCAATCAAGAACAGAAGAAATTTCCTTTGACAGACTGTAGGGAGATTTTGGTATTCAGAAAATTGGTTTAAAAAACAGTATCAAGCAAGAATGTTGGAAAGAAGATTCTATCCATATGGAAGACTGGAATGTGGATCGGGTAAATGTCACAATTCAGAGGAATTAGGATTTTTTTTTTTAAGAATCATTTAATTTAATTTATAGGATAAGATTTGATACTTTTGGAATATTATTTGTGTTTCCCTTTTCTGGCAATGTTTTGTTTTCATTAAGCTTGTTTGGATGGTCGTTTTGGTGGTATGGTTAGTAAGAGAATCACGTTTGTTTTGATTGTTTCATTAATTATATAGTATAGTATGGTTTTGTTTCATGATTTTGTAACCATGAAAATTCTCACTTTTTGAAACCATCAATTTTGTGGTATCCCGTTCTCTTATTTATTTTTTTCAATTATACCCTTATTTAAATTTGAATAATTCTAATTTATCCTTTGTCCTTTATTATTTATTAAATTTTACTATAATATATGTACTACTCTTATATTTCGTATTTTCCTCCGTATCAACTTTTGAAACTTCTTTTCCGACTCCCATTTTTTCTTTCATGTTTTAGTCTATTTTTTTAGGTTCATTTTTTTTAAAAGTTCTTACTTTTTTTATTTTCTTGTGCTATTTGTTTGGATTGGATATATATTAGTTTGTATATTTCTCTACTTGATTCTATGTATTAATTTTTTTTAAAAGTTTTATTAAAAAAATATTGATAAATTTAATATTTATAATAATTAAGGACATTTT
>JBCEWC010010320.1:0-17772 GCA_038996855.1 Solanum aculeatissimum | reverse complement strand
CACATGCCATGAATGAGATACAAGAACATGGGTAATGGAATCAAGACTTTATTCCATAATTTGAAAGATATTTCATCATAAATCATGTAGAAATTCATGAATAAGTCATAATGCAAGTTACCTATGCTTAATTAAATCATAAAAAGGGACATGCAAGTTGATCAATAAGGGTTTCAATAATCATCCATGAATTCAATTTTAAAATCATGATTAAATCACTTAATAACTACAACACTCAATTCCAAATACTAATCTACAAGAATAATAGAAGAACCCATAACATAATTGAAAACTTAAAATCAAATTTAAACAGTTAGGGTTCATAGGATCTTCAAGGATGGAAGAGAATTCTTGAATCAAGTTCCACATACCTTAATTGCACCAACAATTTACAAGGTCAAACTTGGTCAAGGTTGTCTTCCCCAAATTGTTTAAGCTTTCTTCAATGGAGGCCAAGAGGGTTTTAGAATTGCAAAAGTGAATTTAGGAGAGTTTGAATGGATGAATGAGGGTTTGGGGAATGATTTAAGGGTTTAGGAGACCTTAGGATACCTAAAAGGGGCTTAGGTAAATGTTAAATCACAAAATTACCATTAATAAAATGGCACTTTTAACTGGACACAGTGTCTCACGGCTACTACAATGCTGTGAGAGTGTCACACGGTTCGTCCCAAGCTCCATCAAAAAGTACTTAGCCAATTTTCCAACGCAAACTCTCGGAGGACTTTCTGGAACACTTGATGACCCCTTCTCATGGACCGTCTAGAGGTCAACGGACCGTGTCATGGTCCCGTGACCCCTGCCTTATCCATTTAGGCTGACCACAGCCTGGCCTAGCCACTGTCCTAGTTGACGGGACAGTCCCACGAACCGTCCAAGTGCTCACGGACCGTTTAGTGGTCCGTGGCTTAAGACTTGGCTCATTAGGTGGTTTCTGGCCACCCCTAGCTCACTGGCCATCCCTAGCTCACGGACCTCTTTGCGATTGTTTTTTCCTACTATTAGCTGTGTTTGGAGTTGTTTTTGGATTGTGAAAAAGTGGTGTTCTTGTTGGTCATTATATGTTTGCAGCTGGTTTGTTTAGGTAATTATTTTGGGTCCCTTTTACAACTATTTTTACAAAATTCTACAGACATTTCCTCGCGTAAACATTATATGGCAAATCTGGCCATTAATGCCAATTTATGCACTATTTGTAGGTGTGTGTAAGTTGCTTATATATAGTTGTTGCGAAGCTTAGGACGTCGGGAACAACTTTCGTGAAGGAACTTTAGGCATTTGGACGTCTATTGGAAAGGTATGTTAAGGCTAAGCTCTGACCTTCCTTTTTAGCATGAAATTGAGGAAACTCCTAAAACGTCAAATGCGATATTTTACTATTATGCTGGTAGAAAGACCTTTTGTAAAAGGCATGGGATTGCAGCTGAATTATGTTCATGAGGGTATAAGGTTGATGTTCCATTCTCTCGCCTAAATTTGACCTTCAATTTCTATATAACAATTTATCAATTTTTTTTACTACCTGTCCTTATGTTAAGATGTTGCACTTTTTGGATTTGTCACTAAAAATAAAGGGTCATTATGAGGGGAATATAGTATTCATAATTAGTATTTTTTCTTACTAAAATCATATTTGAAGAACTTAAAAAGTAACATGTTAATTTCCAATAATCTCTAGTATAATGCTCCTATTTAAATCACCAATGTTAGTGACACTCTTAGAGGCTATTGTGGACATGTTATTTTGGGTTGATTTTTTTTGTACCTTTCAGTTTCTAGTCATGGGATTGGTATGTATATATGTAGTGTGTGACCGTACCTCTGTTGTTGTAGCCTTGTCAGCTAGCCAGTACTTTATCATTTTGGTTTACCTATCCTGATGTGCTTGGTTTACTGTTAGCAAGTCACGACCCAAATGGTCCAAGCTTAGATTTTTGGATGTTATGTTGCCCGATATTTTATCCCCTGGTCTAGTTAGCTAGCATGCTCAGTGGTCTACTCAGCCAATGATGGTAGTGAGTGCCAGTCACGCTTCCCCTTCTTTTGGGGCGTGACAAAAGCAAGACATGGATCCTACTTTGGTCGAATTGAAGAAGTTGGCGATTGATAAAAAGGTGGGAGTTTTCTCACAAGGGGGAGACGGAGTGTTATGTTATCAAGGGTGATTGTGTGTGCCCAATGTGGATGGACTAAGGGAAAAGATACTTGATGAAGCTGATAATTCCAAGTATTCTGTTCATCTGGGATCCTCCAAGATGTAAAGAGATTTGAGGGAAGTGTATTGGTGGAATGGCACGAAGAAATGCATAGCAAGGTGTGTGATGAAATGTACAAATTATCAACAAGTGAAGGTAGAACATCAAAGACTCAGTGGTTTAACTCAAGATATTGAACTACCTACTTGGAAATGAGAAGAGGTGATTATGGATTTCATTACAGGGTTGCCAAGGACTAGAAAGTAATTTGACTCAATATGGGTGATTATGGATAGAATGACAAAAACAACCCACTTTTTGTTGGAAAAGACTACTTATGGTGTTGAAGATTATGCTAAGGTTTATATTCATGAATTGGTAAGGTTGCACAGAGCACCATTTTCTATCATATCAGATAGAGGTGCTCAATTTACTTCTATTTTTTTAAAGTCATTCCAAAAAAGCATTGGTACAAAGGTAAAGCTAAGTACTGCATTTCATTTTCAAATGGATGGACAAGACAAATGAACAAAACAAACATTAGAGGATATGTTGAGGGCTTGTGTGCTTGATTTTAAAGGAAGTTGGGATGATCACCTACCTCTTGTTGAATTTGCTTATTATAAAAATTATCATTCAAGTATTAGTATGGATCCGTTTGAAGCATTGTATGATAGGTGGTATAGGTCACCAGTGAGATGGTTTGAAAGTGGAGAAATATCCTTAATCGGACCAAATTTGGTGTTTGATGTTATGGAGAAGGTGAACGTCATAAAAGAAAGGTTGAAGGCTGGCCAAAGCCGTTAAAGGTCATATGTCGATATTAGGAGGAGAGAACTAGAGTTTAATAAAAGCTATTGGGTGTATTTGAAGGTTTCTCCAATGAAGGGAGTGATGAATTTGGGCAACAAAGGTAAATTGAGTCCTAGGTATGTGGGACCCTATGAGATAGTAAATAAGGTTGGAAAGGTAGCCAATGAACTGGATTTTCCTATGAGATTAGCTATGATTCATCCGGTGTTTCATGTTTCTATGCTAAGAAAATGCTTAGGTGACCCAAATTCTATTTGTTCCATTGAAAGATGTGCCTATTGAGGAATATTTGACTTATGAACAAGTAAAGAAATTGAGGAATAAGTAAACTGCATCCGTCAAGGTCTTATGGAGAAACCAACAAGTTGAAAGTGATACTTGGGAGGCTGAGGCAAATATGATGAAACGATACCCTTAGCTCCTTTCTTCTACTCAAGCTTAAGTACTCAATGTGACCCATTCCTTTGAAATTCTCACGAATGCATATCTCTGATCATGAAACTTTTTTTGAATGATATTTGATGTATAATTTTGATGATTTTATGAAAATGATGATTAAGTTGCATTTTTGCATTTATACTATGATGATGACTATGTTCCTACTTTATTCAAGTGTAATTTTGTCTCATTAGAGGATGAATGATCTCAAGGGGGAGATAATGTAACACCTCTCATGTTTTTAGTATTGGAAAATTGAAAGATAGAAAATTTGTTGATGGTCAGGATGTATGAGCCATATTATGACCCGTTCAAGAACCTATGAGTCATAGGTGGTATTATGGATGGTGCCCAGTGAAAATGGAAAATTGAAAATTTTTGGAAGTCAACTTACGAATTAATGGACGGGCCCATATATTTGCCAACGGTCAGTAAGTTGGTCTCATAGAAAGGGGCCTTAAGGAACCAAAATTTGTTTAAGTTTGGAACCATGTTACAGAAGGGCCTACGGCCCATAAGTTGATTGACGAGTCATCTGTGTATTTGTAACTCATAAGATATAATTTCAGTAGGTTACGTTTTGTGACACCCTAATCCACGAGGCAAGTTACGAGTCATATATTTATCCACGACCCATAAGAGGGGTTTCATGGACAGCTCTGGCACTTTTTAATGAATGGTGTTTTTGACTTTTCCAATCCATCTAAGTCCTAAACTACATCATTTTGACTACTCTAACTACCTTAACCGACCAAGTCCCTATAAGTCTTATTCCTAAGTCATTCAAAGCCTTTAATCCTAAAAATCTTTCATAAGGATTTCCAATATTTCTCTCTCTAAGTCAAGGATTTCATTGAAGCAAAAGCTTGAAGATTTGACTAAGGATTTTTAGATTTCTCTCTTCAATTCTAAGGATTCTACTTGAGGTATGTAGGGCTTCATTAATAGATTAGTTTCATCCATGAAGGATTTCATAATGAATTCTTATGGACTTTCAAGCAGTGATTCCTAGTGGATGGATTATGAGTCCTATATGATGATTCTGATTAATTATGCATCAATTATGATTAATTACATGATCTATATAATTTTCAAGAAAAAGTATGAGATTTCAAGTATGTATGATTTGGCCTTAATGATTTGGTGTGGGTATCTTTTCTAAAGTTTCAACTTGATTTAAGTACATATTTTACTCTATGAATCCTATTCGATTGCATGATTTTGACTCAATTGTCTATGAACCCACACTTAGCCCTAGTCTCCTATGATGAAGTTATGGCTTTCATGATTATGAATTCAATATGTAAAAGCATGTTTTATCACTATGATGATACTATGATAAAGAGGGTGATAAAAACTCTAATGTTCATGATGATGATGTTAAGGTTGGAATATTTGCCCATACTATGATGAAAACAAAGTAAATGGACTATTCTTATGACATGATATTTTCATGAAATCTATGATGACTATTTACGAATTATGAAAGCATAATTTTAATGAAGTATGATTATTTTGAAAGCTATGTATATGTATAATTTATATATTCTGTCGGATATGACTTAGCACCGAGAGGGCTTTGGTAGATTTTTTCATAGTCCCATAACTATGTTTCACCATAGGAAAAATATTTATGTTTTATGCCTTAAAGGTGTGCTTTTGGATCCAATAAGCTTTAATGATGAACACTCGTTGTGCTAGGGTAAAGTCTAAAGGGTGGGGTCAAATGATGCTTCTCACCGTGCTAGGATAGAGCCTATAGGGTGAGGATCGCGTTTACCTTGGCCAAGTAGACTCCTCTTAGCTCGATATAGAGTGAACATCGGGACTTCATGTAATAGTCTACATGGTCTTATGAATGTCAGTTGTGGTCTTATTCCCACATATATAACTTAAGTTCATGAACACATTTTTCTGACGCTTGTTCTTATGATTTTAAAGTTGCATCCCATACCCTTAGACCTCCTTCTAAGTGATAACATTATTGTTTTGGAGGATGATGAGAGGGGTAAGGGAGGTGGGGAGCAGGAGAAAACCACTAACTTCCAAGACGGGGTTCCAAATGGGGGAGTTTAATCATGAGCTGAATAAGGATTCTACCAATGCCCCTGTTCTAGACTATAAAGCCCCTGCAACCGCTGATGGCCAATAGCAGGTCAGTAGACACCAGCAGGAAGATCTTTATATTATCAAAGGAGGTACCAAGATTACTCCTAAGGTAGGTATGGCTAAGGATTTGGGCTCTATTGCTAGCACCAATAAGCAACCTTCCACTTCTAAGAAGAATAAATTAAGCAAAAAGAGAAGGGATGCAATTAAGAAAAAGAAGGAAGATCTGGAGAAACAATAAGCCTTAAGCCAAAAAAAGATGCCTCTAAATAGGTTGATATGCTTGATAACAGTCAAACTCAAAACATAGGTAATTTGGACAACTTTAAGGACAATATGGATCATAATAATAGTGGATTCCATCAATCTAATGATAAATATACTTTCTTTCGCTCAGAAGTGGAGGAAGAAGCTAACACTTACCAGGAGGAAGATGAGATAATGGAGCCTAATAAGTATGAGAAACACCTATCTAAGGCTTTCAACCCCTTCGATGCTAATGTATTAGAAGAGGAAATTCAACAGGTTACTAATGGTCAGGGCGTATCTTTAAGGGGCCCTCACAAAACTAAGTTCTCTACCAAATCCACTAACATCATCAAATCTGCTCCCATTAGCAGACCCATCACTAGGTCCTTCCAAGTTGAGAATTTTAATGATTTGATCCCTCATTGGAATGTCAGGGGTGACAACACCCAAGGGATTTTGGAAAGACTCTAAAATCTTAAGTGTATTTATCATCTATATTTGCTAGCCATCCTTGAACCTTTTGTTGATGTCTTTCATATCTAAAGCACCAGAAATTATATTTATATGGATTAATATATTCATAATCCTAACAATAAAATTTGGATCTTCTGGGACACTGATATCAAGTGTCAAGTACCGGATGTATTGATCAACACATTTCTTGTGTGATCATTCATGTTCAACTGCAAAAGGAATTTATTGTCACTTAATTCTATGCTAAATATAAAGACTTACTGACAAGACCATCGTGGGATAAGATGATAGACCAATTTGGTACCCCCTCCCCCTGGTGTACTATTGGATATTTTTATGTGATCACCTCCCCTGATGAAAAGTTGGGAGGTATTCCATATAATTGAGCGAGAGCTTTGATTTCATCAGTGTTATTGAGGCATGTGGAGCTATCGATTTGGGTTTTATTGGCCAAAAATTTACTTGATCCAACTTGAGAGGTATTATGTTTAGAATTTGGAAAGGCTTGATAGAACGATGGTGACTGATAAATGTCTTGAGGTTATGCCTCATACTACTATCACTCGTGTTCCCTCTGTAGGGGTCAGATCACTGTCCACTCCTTATAGAGATGGTGGATCACAATCACAATATAGTAAAGTACTTCAAATTTTTAACTGTCAGACTAACCATCCTTGATTCTTGCAAACTGTTAGTCAATCATGGAATAAAGCAGTAATATTCATTGAAATCCCATGAACAAATTTTAGATCAAATTAAAAAGAGTAACTGCTACTCTTAGTAATTGGTTTAGGAATGTTTTTGGGGATATCCATGCTCGGGTTAAGGAGTTTGAGGAAAAGGTTAGATGTGTTGAAGAAGATTTTCTTAATCAGGAAACAGATGAGAATAGAACTAAGCTTCATATTGTGAATGCAGAATATATTCAATTCCTTAAGATGAAAGCCTCTATTCTTAACCAGAAATTCCAGGTTCACTAGTTCAAGGAAGGGGATGTGAACTCTAAGTTCTTTCATGCTGCTATGAGAGGAAGAAAAAGAAGATTGCACATCCTCAGAATCAAAGATGATGAAGGTGAATGGAGTGAGGGTGACACTAATGTATCTAACACTACATGTGACCATTTCCATCTGATATTTACTAGGGAGGACAAACCCATTTTTGAAGATGTACTTCACTATATTCCTAAGATTATTAATAATGAACAAAATAGAATGCTTCAGGCCCTTCCAACAATGGAAGAACTGAAAGAGATTCTATTTAATATAAACCCCAACTCTATTGCTAGCCCTAATAGCATGAATGGAAACTTCTATCAGGTTTTGTTGGAATACCATTAAGCAAGATCTCCTTGAAGTTATTCACTCCTTTTTATGTGGCCATCAGATGTCCAGATATATCTTTCACACTTGCCTGGTACTTGTTCCTAAGGTAGATCACCCCGCTAAGATATCTGAATTCAGGCCTATTAGCTTGAGTAACTTTTCCAATAAAATCATCTCTAAGATTCTTGCCTCCAAGCTTGCTCCTATTTTTCCTACCATTATTTCCCCCAACCAAATAGGCTTTGTGAAAAACAGAAACATCTCTAAGAACATTATGTTGGCTCAGGAGATTATCCATCAGATTAAGAAGTCTAATGTTGGGGTAAATGTGGTTATCAAACTTGACATGGCAAAAGTTTATGATAGGGTGTCTTGGGTCTTTACTTGCATTGTTCTGAGAAGAATAGGATTTGCAGAAGTATTCATTAATATGGTTTGGAGGATCATGTCAAATAATTGGTATTCTATCATAGTTAATGGTTCCAGACATGGTTGTTTTCACTCTACTAGAGGGTTAAAACAAGGTGACCCCTTGTTCCCAACCCTTTTCATCCTAGGTACTGAGGTCTTGTCCAGACTCAAGAACATGATCTTTCTTAATCCTAATTATCATGGTTTTTATATGGAAAAGAGAGGACCTCAGATCAATCACCTGAGCTTTGCAGATGACATCACTAATTTCACTTTAGGCAGGAAGTCCTTTTTTACCCTTATTATGAAGACCCTTGACCAATATGAAAAGGTATCTAGTCAAATGACAAGCAAGGCCAAAAGCTACTTCATGGTTCTTTCTAATGCTTTCAGACCTACTATTTCCAGGATCAAGAAGATCATTGGTTTTAACTAGAAATAAAGTCCCATTACATGGTTGGGATGTCCTCTTTACATTGGTAGACAAAGGATTGTGTACTATTCTGACTTGGTTGCTAAAGTCATTGCTAAAACCAGTGGCTGCCAAACCAACATGTTGAATTATGATGGCAAAGTAACTCTAATAAAACATGTGATTTAATCCATGCCTATACATCTTCTGTCAGCTTTATCTCCATCTAACACCACCCTCAAGTAGATATAGGCTTTGACTGCTTAATTCTTTTACGGATGGAAAAGTGATACAAAAGATATCACTAGACCTCCTAGAAGAACTTGAGCTTCCCATATGATGAGTATGGGATATGAGTAAGGATGATAGTTGATGTTGCTAAGTGTTTTCAGTATAAACATTGGTGGAACTTTAGGTCCAAGGATTCCTTATGGGGACAGTGCTCGAAGGCTAAATATTTCCAAAGATCTAACCCTATTAGGAAGAAATGGCATTCTGGGCAATCCATTACATGGGAAAATATGATAATTAGCAAGTATATGGTTAAGGATTACATCCAATGGAACATTAACTCTTGCTCATGCATATTCTGGTGGGATAACTGGTTGGGCATTGGGCCCCTATATACCAGGACTGATGACTATAATCCCAATAATGTTACTGTCTCCTCTTTCCTCAATAAGGGCAAACAGGATCAGGATAGGATCCAAGAAACTGCCCCCTGCTAACTTGATCTTCACTATTTTGGAGTTTCAAGTGTAATATAATCCTGACACTTCTGACTTGCCTCTGTGGAATCCTAGTAGCATTAGGAGGTTCACTTGCACCTCTGCTTGGAACATTATCAGGGATAAGAGGAGTAAATCTCCCATGAATCCCTTTTATGGCACAAATATATTCCTTTTAAATATTCCTTTCTCCTCTGGAGGACATTGAGTAGGAAGATTCCTACTAATGATAAAATTGTTAATTTTTGCCATAGTTCTGCTCAATGTAGTTGTTGCCAAGCTCCTGTCCAAGATAACATTAACCACATCTTCATGGTTGGTGATCTAGTAGGCAAGTTTGGGTCTTTTGTGCTAATACATTTGGCATTAACACATCTGCCACCCCCATCAAAAAATTATTAACTAGATGGTGGACTCATAATCCCAAAATGATGCTCATAGGCTTATTATGCAGTCCACCACTATTTTTATCTGCTGGAACCTTTGGAAAGATAGATGTGTTGTCAAGTATAGAGGTCGAAACTCTAGTTTGGATAGAGTTAAGTACCTTATCTATAGAGACACAAACCTTATGCTATGTTCTGCATTTTCTAAAATTAATTGGCCTGCCTCATGGTGTAGCTTGATCCAAGCAGTGAAAGGTTGTTTCCATGAGATCAAAGTGACTATGATCTCCTGAAACATGCCTCTAACGGGTGTGATCAAGTTAAACATTGATGGTATCAC
The DNA here is from genome assembly GCA_038996855.1 of Solanum aculeatissimum. NCBI lineage: Eukaryota > Viridiplantae > Streptophyta > Magnoliopsida > Solanales > Solanaceae > Solanum > Solanum aculeatissimum. The sequence goes on along the minus strand of JBCEWC010010320.1, from coordinate 7,892 downwards.
CATTGGTAATCTTGGAATCATGGGAGCAAGTGGTATCATCATGGATTGTCAAGGTGACTTTATTTTTGCTTTCACTATTGTTTTGGGTGAATGTACTAACAACCAAGTTGAGATGTAAGAAACACTCAGAGGTCTGTCCTGGTGCCTATAGTTGGGATACAAAATAGTGATATTGGAGATGGATTGTGAACTAGAGGTGAAGTGGATCAACCAGAATGTCAAACCTCATTGGCAGATGCAAGCAACTTTGTGCAAGATATACAACCTTCTCAGCAAACTTCAAGAATTCAAGTGCATACATACCTTGAGAGAATCCATTGATATTGTTGATGCCTTAGACAATCCCAGTCAATCTACCACTGCTCCTCGGGAAGTTTATTCAAGGCAGCAACTTCCCAACAATATAAAAGCCATCTTACAATTAGACATGCTACAGATTCCAAATTTTAGGAGAAGAATGTTGAAAAGAATTAAGAAACCTCCCTTGGCTAGAATTATTTATTTGTAAATGGAGAATCACCCTATTTATGCATTCCTGGCTCTTTTGTAATGAGAGAAGTCCTCTTTTAGGAAATAGCTAAGTTGCTCTTTTTTATGGTAACCAAAATATCCAACCTTAGAGGTATGATAGTTTAGGAACCAACATAGGTGAAGGTAAGGTATATGTCCCCCTCCCTATATCCCTTTTAATTTTATTAATGATAAGACCTGAGGGTGATGCTCAGCCCTTGAATCCCACAAAGGTCATTAAAATTTAAAAAAATAAAGTTGGATATTCATACATATTGTGCCTTGTCCCATTGATGGTAATTATGCATATTGATACTATTGTGATGTTCTTTGATTTATGGCATACCTACATAATTAGTGCATTCTATGTGCTAATGCGTACTTTTTACCTACATGATCTAACCAGGTAGGGACGGACAGTGAGGCAACTATTTCATTCCTTGACTAAAACCAGATTTGATCTTGGAGATTTTTTCGTGAGTTCCCATGCTTCAGGAACAAGCCCTACGATGTTTCCTCTCTTTTATGCTGAGACATTTTCATTTTTCTACTTTTGATGTATATCTTAAGGGTGAGCTAGTGAGCTATGTGCTAGATCCCACCAAGCTTTTGATGTAGAGGAATGAATTGGAACAAATGGATATGATGTATTTTTAAACGTTTTCTTATACATATACTTTCACTTGTTGATTCTCTTATGTATGCTAATTTTACCTTATGATGCTTACGATATGAACACGAGGCTTGGATGGGATGTCTTCATGTGTCACATTTGTCGTGTCATGGTCAGGCCCTAGGTTCAAGTCGTGATATGGTGTTCCACGACACCCTTCATGGGGTGTTGAGTGCACCTCCGTGGAGGATGTCTGTGGGAAAAAAACTCCAAAAACACAATTCGAGCCTTGGTTCAGTCTTTTGAGGTTTGGGTCCTTATAGTAAATTATGAGATGACCACATCATTAATTAAATCAATAAATGTATACAATTCATCTAAATATTTTTTGATAGAAAAGTGATACTTGAATTAAACCTAGTTAACCCACATCTAATTTATACCCAACACTAGTCAACCCTTTTGTCTTCTTCTTTGCTAGGGCAATCCAGGAATTTCTAACTTTGGTAAGCTAGAGTATTCAGTGATATACCACATTTGTTTTCCTTTTTCATCTGTCAAGATCTAATTCTTTTTTCCTTTTCTCCCTGGCTAAATATACATAACCTAATTTTCCTCTTCCAAGAGGCTTTACAATGTCAAAATCATCAAGATTCCATCTCTTCTTATTCACCACCACTGCACCATCAAATGAATCCTACAAAAATTGTAATCTTGATAAATTTAGTTTGCAAAATTAGAAATGTAAGCGAAAAAGTAAAAGAACATATGTTTCTATTGAATAACCCTTAAACTTAAAATTTCTTAAAATTTTATAAGTATTGTTACTGAACCAAATAATGAATAACAAAGTCAACTAGTCCAGTTTGTTCTACAACATGCAAAAACAAATTGTAAGAAAATTCTAATCCATAATCTGAAACTCTTTAATGCTCAGGTAACTAGTGTTTCATCTCAAACAATACACATTTCTATATGTAATGCCTATCAATTAAATTTTAAATCGAAAAAAATATTAAAATAAAAATAAAAATAAAAAACAAATAACAAAAAAAGAGAAGAGGATGAAACCTAGGGAGACGAAGAGGGAAAATGTATGTATAGCGTCCACTGGTTGTTCTCTAGTTCACCGAAGCTAGAAGCTCCTCGGTGGAGTAGTGAAGTAAACAAGAGGCTGACTGATTTTGGGTGAAAAAGAAATGTTGGTCAAGTGGATTTAATTAGGGTGAATTTTTTATTTAGATGAATTCTATATATTTGACTGATCTAATTGATATCATAATTGACCAACCATAAAGAGTGGTATACCAAAATCAACTACATTTTTTAATAAATAAATAATGACATGAATAGGTGTATTTTGCGTCGTAGTAGTGACATAGAAGAAGTGAAAAGACATAAAATCACCCGTGACGTTATTTCAAAAAATCAGTTACTCGCTTAAACTACCGGAGTGACTTATTACACACTCGTACTATTCATAAGTGAATTTATTTATCTCTTTCTAAACACACACCCAAGTACTATGTAGAAGTGAGAGTCGCTCACCCCCTAATAATGGCACATATTAAATGAATCTTAGTCCAATTCATTTATCCAAATCAATTTTGTTTCACCCTGCCATTTATTGAAACCCATTTTGTTTTCGCCAAACCCATTTTGTTTCACCCATTCTATTTAATTTCTCTAAGAACACTAAATCCTAATCAACAAATTTGACCATAAATCAAATTTATTGTAGATTTCTTTGACAAATTCGATTGTGAACCCAAGCATAAAGATCTCTCACACTGACAAATACTCCCAAAATTTGAAGAGAATGTCACCTCAAAGCCCAATCACAGTTCCAAACTTAAAATCATACTCATTTTCTCTAACGTTCTTATATTTGCTTCAACAATTTTTTATCCTTAATCCTTGTTTCTCACGACGTCGAAACATTATCACAGAAAAATAATAATGGTGTGTAAATGTGGCTAAGTGTTTCCCTCACTAATTAGGATGCATGTATGGAAGGTTAGCAGAAATGTGAACGACCAGATGGAAACAAATTTGAAGGAATTTTCTCGGTTGGTGAGCAATTGCTTAGTCATTTTCGCTGTTGTGAATGAAAATATAATTTTGTTGGAGTTTCGATTCACAACCATCAACAGACGTTAATGGGTACAATTGTGTCGGTGAAAAATGAGAATCTCTCGAAATAGTAATCACAAAAGGATCTGAAGTTATTAGATGTGTCAGTTTTGATAATTCGAGCTAATATGATCGTGTCAGAAGATGATAACGGAATATGAGGGAAATTTTAATAAATAAAAATAAGGTATAATAAATATGTTGACGTGTCCAAATATATGGATTGAAATACGCCTAGAAGTGGGTGTAGGAAGGGGTAAATAAATTCACTTACGAAGAGTACGGGTGTATAATATGTCGTCAATGTGTGGTCGTCTCAATAGTTTAAGCGTGTAACTGACTTTTCATGACAACTTTAAGGTTGAATATATGTCTTTTTCCTATAGAAGAACTCAAGTTTTTACGAATGACATAGATGAAAACTATAGCAAACAAGGCTCTTATTCAACTCTTAGAGACAGAAATGAGAAAACTATATATCACCTTATAAGGAGTAAATACCCAAGGTGGGTTGATATTCCTAGAAGGTGGTCACATAGTTTTGAGAGGATTTAGAGTTACAGGCAACATTTATTCTATAAAATTGTGAAGTGGAAGTTGCTAGAAGGGGGATAAGTGAAATTTAATACGGATGGTGCCAACAGGGGTAATCTAAGAAATAGTTCCTATAGGTTTTTATTAAGAGATGCTCAGGGTGATCTTATATATATGCAGAGGTAGACACTATTGAAGTTGCCACTAACATGGTGGCAGAAACTACAATAATATGGATGGCATTACAGTTTGGCTAGACAAATAATATACATTGTATGATGCTAGAATAGACTCTCTCAGTCTCATTAAAATACCAAAAAGGGAATGGAAGATTTTGTGGGATATCATCGAGATGGTAGAAGATATAATCAGTCCAATGCAGGGAATGAATATTCATCTCAGTCATACATTTAGAGAAGGCAATTAACTTTCTGATTATAATGCTAATGAAGCATTCAGTCAAGAAGGTAAACAACAATATCAACGTTTCATACAATTGCCAAGCATAGCCAGGAAGATCCTAAACATAGACAAGTCCCAGATTCCATCATTACAAGTGAGTACTAAACCCATTTCTAAAAGAGAAACAATATGATGTAAAAAGAAAATATTCAATATACAAAATACATGGCTAAGGTATATAAAAGAATTAATGTATACATAGTCGATGCAAAAGGCAGAGAGCAGGGTTGGATCAATCTCACGACCTGGATAGGGGGATAGGGCCTAGATGTGACATGACGAAGGAGAACCCGAAGGCCCTCAATCAAGCCATCATAGCATCATTACACACATCATCGGTTCGGAAACGCGGAAGCTAAACACATAATACTTAAGCTCTAAGGGATTCAGAACTTGGGACTCAAGCTATGGGGATAAGAATGGGAATGGGATAAGCGCAACATACACATAGCACATAGCAAAATCTCTAAGGGTAAGGGGAAATAGGATTCCACTATGGGGGCACACCGGGATTAGGGGATATTTCACATAAGCACATAGTCAATCAAAAATCCCAATATCCATATCATGAGCATAATAAGAGAGCATTATCATAATCAAAGCTAAATAAGCATAGTTTTACATAACCAAATGTTCAACATATAAGTCAATTGTGCAAGAGTCTAGAATAGTCCAACAAGCCTCTACATAGATGAGCGGGGCCTCGACAAGTTTGAGGCTCACCCTCAAGACATAAGAAAGTAATAACATAAAATAAAATAGCTATAATAGATGGTGGCTATTTCCCTTGAACAAAAAGGCTCACCACTAGTAAAGTCTTCAATAAAGTGATCAAGCGTCATTCGGTAGAATGTAGATATCGTCTTTGGTCCCTACATGGTTAGAACATGTAGAAAAATAATATGGGTTAGCACAATTAAGCACTAAGTATGCGAGCATGCAATGCACATGACAATATAGCATGACCAAGCAACATTATAAGGCGACAAGTGAGACAAAAAGAGTGCACGTAGCCAAAGAATAATATAACAAGATGCTATGCCATGATGCATGTGATGCAATTCTATGATAAATATATAAATCGGGGATGTGACCTCAACCGAAAACATGGAAAGAGTCGAGTGAGCCACTACCCGAATCTGGACTACTCGCCAAGTAGTACCCTAATCACCCTTGAAAAGAGGGGAAACAAAACAGAGTTCCATATCTAGGGAATCGACAAATGGTGACACATGGTTTGACAGAAAGGAGTATGGACCCTGTGGAGATAGTCCACCCGCCTCCAATCCCTCGGTACTAAGTCTCATCCCACGGGAGTACGTATAGGTACATGCAACTTCAAAATAGAAAAACTTACATTCATTTTCAAAACATGCATCATTAGTCAAACAAACCATGGTTCAAATCATGTTCATGCTTAGGCCAAAGACCATCAAGAGTTTACAAAACATTTCATTGTCATTCCAAGTCAATGCAATAAGAGTAGCTCATCTACATATCTTATCATATCAAGCATTTAAAACATGTCAATATGGTGCAAGCACCCAATATGCCCAAGGAGCCATGACAAGGAGACTATGTGATCACAAGTCTTAGCATTACATTCAAAACATGAGTTTCATCAAGAGTTTCATTAGAACAATAACTATGCATATGCCAGGTATGATGATCAAGAACATGGGTAATGGAATTCAAACTTAATTTCACAATTTGAAAGGTAATTCATCATAAATCATGTGAAAAACCATAAATAAGTCATAATGCAAGTTACCTATGCTTAATTGAGTCGTGAATGGGACATGCACGTTGATCATTAAGGGTTTCCATGAACATTCATAAATTCAAGTTTAAAATCATATTAAATCACCAAAAAACTACAGCATACAATTCTCAACACTAAACTACATCAATAATGGAAGAACCCATAACTTAATCAAAATTTAAAGGTTAGGGTTCATGGGTCTTCAAGGATGAAAGAAGATCCTTGAATCAAATCCCACATACCTTAATTTCACCAAAGGAATTGCAAAGTCAAACTAGTCAAGGATGTCTTCTCCAAATTTTTACAAGCTTTCATCAATGAGGTCAAGAGGATTTTAGAATTCTCCAAGTGTAAAGAGGAGGCTTAGAATAGATGAATAAGGGTTTAGGTATTGATTTAGGGGCTTAGGAGACTTTAGGATACCTAAAAGGGGCTTAGGAGTTTATTAAATCACAAAATTACCATTAATGAAACGGACTTTTAATTGCCAAGCAGAGTGACATGGTGGAGCTACAGTGACAGTGAACTTGTCTCACGGTCCTTACAACCCACCATCAAATGACACTTAGCCAAATTTTCAACGCGAACTCTCAGAGGATTTTCTGGACCACTTGGCGAGAGGACTCACGGGCCGTGTAGCTTCACACGAACCGTGTACTGGTCCGTGGATCCATACTTGGCCCAAGAATCAACCCCCAGCCTTGGACAAGGTTCTGCCTCACCAGAAGGACCCCATGAAGGGCCATACCAAGGCTCACGGACCATGGAGTGGTCCGTGGGCCATGACTTGCATTTTCGGGTGGGTCCTGGCCACCCCCAACTCACTGGACCATGGGACGGACCCCCACATGGACCATTCCAAGGTTGACGATCCGTGGTCCTTGCCTTGGGCCATTTTCAGGGCTTATCTCCAATGTCTTCTGAATTTCAGTCAGTCCCACTATTGTGGCCATAACTTCCTCATACGAACTACGAATCGAGTGAAACTGTAACAACCCAAAAATTTTCAAAATATACTTATGATTGGAATTATATGATGTACTAATAGCCATAGTTGAGTTTTGGTGGCCACAGGTTGAGTTTAAGTGGCCGAATACAAATTGGGCTAGTTGGTGGCCTAGAGGGACAGTTTCGGCAGTGTACTTCAAACAGTCATAACTTTTGATGTGGGATGAACCATGTGTTCTGCTATATATTGAATTGAATCTATTTGGGTTAGATTTGCAACACAATAGGTCTAACTCAATTTGGAGTTCGGATGAGGGATATATGGACCAAACAGTGAGACTGTCTGAAATTTGGAAGCCATTGGAGATAGGCTCAGAAATGTGGCGAAGGAAGGGGCCACAGGCCGTGAAACTTTGCATGGATCGTCTAGGGTCTCTTGAAGTGTTCCAGTGAGCTAGGGGTGTCCTGGAACCACCCCTAAGACAAGTCTAAGTTAACGGATCCTTGGACGGTCCGTTTGGACCCAAATGGCTCGTGTACTGCCTCGTGAAGTGAGGTAGTAGCTTGGCCAAGCCAAGTCTGAATTTTGGGAGGCTAAGTATGGTTGAACGGTACCTTGCATGGCCAGTCACACTTCAAACGGTCCGTCATGTGCTTCGTGAAGTGTAACAGAAAGTCCTCCGAAAGTTCGCACTGAGAAATGTTCTAAGTATTGTTTGACGGTGGAGGTGAACGGATCGTTCACTGTTGAACGGGCACTGTAGCACCGTTTGACATTGCTTAGTTCAGGAAAGTTGCATTTTATTAATGGTATTTTCGTGATTTAACATTTTCTTAAGACCCTTTTTGGTAACCTAAGGTCTCCTAAACCCCTAAAACATTCCCTAAACCCTCATTCATCCATTAGAACTCTCCTATACACTCTCTTAA
>JBCEWC010010319.1:0-17772 GCA_038996855.1 Solanum aculeatissimum | reverse complement strand
ATAAAACCAGTTATACAAGTTGCCAAGATAGGACTGACAAGAGATATGATTATCCCCGAGGATATAGCACAACAAAAAGAAACAGAGATACCAGATTTTTATGCAAATAAAAGAATCATTGGAATATCTACCATTGTTCAAGAACTACCAAACAATTATTTAAACGAAAATATGATTTGGAGTTACTATTGTAGAGATCAATTAATGATATACTCACATTCAAAGGAATATAGGAAAACAAATATGGAAGAAGTAAGGCAGTGAATTATGTCATTACTTAATCTGAAAAAATAACCTACTACCAGAGCGCTTAAGAAGGAATTTATTTCAGAAGATCTATTAACCAGATACTGTAAATTAGTCGGACACAAATACCCATACCATGTATATTCCAGATGCAACGGAGAAAATAATGTTATTCCAGAAGTACTAATGGAATAAGTAAAAAAAAATCAGCTAGCTAAAGTGATAAGATGAAAAAATAGTTGATATCCGACAACTTTATGTAAATTATTGTAAAGTAGTTTGTTTTCATGTAAAAAAGTCATAAAATAAATAGTAGATATCTAAAAACGTCATAAAGTATATATATCTATACGTATTCTTGTGGGATGATGACTTAGTATCGAGAACGATTGGAGTAGTAAGTGGGCTATCCTCACGGGTCCTACTTCTTTCCCTAAACTATGGGCCTACATAGGTTGCTACTGAAATGGCCGGGTTGTAATGTATGCCTTGATATGATATGATATGTTATGACATGCTATGAATGTAATCCCTTCCGAAATGACCGGGTCGTAAGGAAGGTAGCCATCACACCGAAATGACCGGTTCGTAAGGTGTGGTGAAGATTACCTTTGGCAAGTAGTGTTCTCCGATCCAATGGGAGGTCATATTGGGCAAGGTCATGTTGTAGCTCACATGAACTTGTGATGTCGGTTATGGTTTCATCCCCTCTATACTACGCAATATGGCATTTCATGCTTTATGACTTTCATGGAATATTGTATATTGTCCTTTCCTATATTCACTTCTATATATATGCCCTTCTCATGTAGGTTGCTATAGGCTCATGTGCATACACATTTGCATGCCCGCATACTTAGTACATTATTGTGCTAAATCGTACTCTTGTCTACATGCTCTAACCATGTAGGTGCCGGTGATGACTTCCACATTCCACCAAACGACGTGTGCATACTCTTGAAGACTTGTACTAGTGTTGAGCCCTTTTGTTCAAGGGCAATCGCCACCTTCTATCTACCTAGTTTATTTTGTTATTTTCTTACTGTTGTATTGAGGGTGAGCCTCAAACTATGTCGAGGCCCCGCTTTATCTATGTAGAGGATTGTTGGACAAATCTAAACTCTTGTACATTGACTTGTTATGTTGACTATTATGCTTATGAAAGTTATGCCTATTACCCTTGGTTATGAGAATTGTTATTGATCATGCTTATGACTTATATGTTGAGGATTGTGGTTTGACTATATGCTTATGTGGAAAGTCCCATAATCCCAGTGTGCCCCCATAGCTTGGATCCTACTACCCGTCCCCTTAAAGATAATTGCTATGTATTACGTGAATTCATGCTTATCCCATTCCCAACAACGTCCCCATAGCTTGAGTCCCAAGCCCCAATTCCCTTAGAGCTTATGTGCTATGTATTTAGTTTCCGCGCTTCCAAACCGATGATGTGTGTAATGATGCTATGATGGCTTGATCGAGGTCTTTTGGGTTCTTCTTTGCCATGTCACATCTTGTCCCTAATCCGAGACATGACAAGGGTCTTGTCTGACATCTTTTTTGAAACTCTTGAAAATCTGATCCTCAAGGCACGACCCTAAGACACATAAATAATTCTACAACTCGTCTAATAATCCATGGATGTAACTTCTAAAAATTTATCCTTCACCGGATCTCACTCGTGAAACCAACCTATGGCCCATGGAATTAACCAAGGCCCGTGGAGTAGTCCGTAGATCACCAAAAGTTGTAGTTCTTCAACGCTTTACTCAAAATCAAATTGAATCATGTAATATTGCAAAATAAAAATAAAAACACAACAAACCCACTAACATTGCTTTGAGAACGCATAAAATCCCATATTTTAAGTATGAAAAGTGTTGTATTTTTTAAGAACATCAACATGATCTAAAGAATGAAAAGAAAGTGACAACTCCAAATAGTCTTCTGATTATAAATGTGGTGCACAACACATCCATAATCAAGACTCTACATAAACACGACTTTGTGGACTTCCTAGGATGACCCGCTCTGATACCACTTTTATCACCCCTAAAATCCTATTAAGGTGGACTGGCGCCAATTGCTGACATGCTCGGGAGAACTAACCTATAATAATGTATTATCTATGAAAATTATAAGTTACTTCTACACTAAATATAATTTAAGGAAAGTAGGCAATAATAACAAGTCAAAAGGAAATATATATGACTAGGTCGTTGGAGCCATAATGTCTAAAATATTAGACATGACCACACTTTGTTTTATATAGTCCACTAAGCCTTTAGATAAAAATCACTATGTGATAAGGGTAGAGAAAATCCCCGCTTCATGAATAACTACTATACAATACAAAAATATAAGCTCTAGACACACAAAGCGCCGAAGCAACCTGCAACTCAATAATAGAAGCTCTATATCTTGTACTCCTACTGTAAGATCTACTAGCTCTTGTACCTACAAAATGAAATGCAAGTCCCCCATGAGGGACGTCGGTACGAGATAACATTCTTAATATTTAAGGTAAGAAGTACTATATGTGAAATAAGAAATCAAATAAAATCATGCACTGACATATGGATAAAAGACAACCTTTAGTCATATTATGGAATCATGTACTTTATGTCCTTTTTTTAAATTTACCTTTCCTTACCTTACAATCAGTGCACAATATATAATACAAATGACTAGCTGGTTAGTGGTAAATCAATATCGAGATCGACCCATGCTAGGCTTTCCTTTCACCCCTGGGATACTCCTCGTACTATGGGATCGACGCATGCTAGGTGATTATTCCACATCTGGGATACCATCCACCGACAAGCAACTTCAATTTATATCTTTTATTTAGTTTTGAGATGATTATTTTGGTGGTCATAACATTTTGAACTATAGGACTATAGATATATTAAGTGAAATGTAAACAATCATGTAAGACAATACCACAATGAAAAGAGTAGGTTACACAACTAATGAAATACGTATGAGCTGAAATAACAAATGGACTTTATTCAGTTAAAAAGAGAAGTCATGTATCTTTGTATCCAAAGTATCTATGCAAATTTGATAATGACTATACATTGGGACATATGTACATGTTAAAGAGAGGAGACACGGTTATTAGTTATGATGCAGTTTGTAATGTATGTATATTTGGTAATGACTATATATTGAAACATATGTACATGTTAAAAAGTGAAGACACAATTATTAGTTATGGTGGAGTTTGTAAGTTCCACTATGTGCCAAAGAAGGATCTAGATTTAATGCCAAGTAATAGGAAATTGAGTAGCCTTACATACCTTGCTATATGACCTCGTTATTACATCGAAATAAAATCCTTTTCTCCCAAATATTTATCTACAATAGGGTGGGTGATAAAACTAGTATTAGTAGCTAATAAACATGTGTTTAGCAGTCCGAAGCCACCCTAAAGTAATGCTGGGGCAACAAGCCCGTAATTGTCAACCCAAAGGCGTTCTTTCGACCTTTCCTTCTTTAATAACATTTTTCTCATATACATGGCATATCCAGCCTATTTTAGCTCCATAATATGCTTATAGCAGTTCACAAAGCATAACACATAACAACTCCACATAATTCATGATTAGGTAGCATAACGTTGTGCCATTTCCCTATATTTTGAGGTCAACACTTCACACTTATTCCAACTTCAACAAAACTTTTCTCAACATATTTACACTTATAAACAGTCCCAAAATAGTTCCAAAATAGATGGTTGATGTGAGACAACAATCCTCACTCATCAGCCTACAAGTTCCTACAAAAGCACATTCAAGAACTCGTTTCTACGTAAAAGACAAAAATGGTGCAACAACCTTGTTTTATTATTTTTGATCAATAACCATTTAGAACTTCAACCATATTCAACAATAAAGTCAACTAAGAAGAGAAAAGTCCCTAAATAAACAAGAAAAGTGAGCAGATATATTTAGAACACGTGCTGTCCAAAGTTCTGACACAAACATAACCAAAATATCTCTCTTCTTTTTCATGGAAAAATTATACTAAACCCATAAATATTTCTACTTACCTTAAACTTAAAGGGTGAGGGATTATTCAATAATCCTAGTGACGTTGTGAAGGCTATTATATGAAGTTGAAGGAGAGCAAAAAAGAACTTAGAAAATTTTACTTTTTTTGTCTAGTGTTAATGATTTGAAGTGGTTGGTTTGTATCCATTTTAAAAGGAACAAACTTTCCCAAATTGTTCATTTATTTTGAGCCACATTTTTTAAAGTAGGTGATGCACCTACTTTTCCCTTTCACTTGGGCCTTGTTGGGATCCAATTCGGTGGGCTTTGGTCGCCAATTTTTCTATTCTCCTTTCACTTGGTTTGGGCCTAAATTGTGAAGTAGGTTATAATGCACTTGGGACCTTTATTTATTTATATTGGGATTCCAATCTAGTTCTTTTACAATGCTAAAACATTAGCTAAAATTAAATCATTAGCTTGGTCTTTATTGTACTTGGAACGATTTTGTATTTGGCCTCGTCTCCTTTTCCTTTCTTTTTACTTAATTTTTGGGCCTCAGTGAGTCTACTTATGAATGAATCAATCTTCCCCATCTACCTAGCCTATTTAAGATAAGAAATAAGGCGACTCACCTATTAGCTTCTTAACATCCCATAAGCACCTCACTCCTCTTACTTTGTGTTCAAGACCGCGATCTCCTTAATTTAACTTAAATCATATATACATTCGATCATCTTAAGTGTTGACTTAAGTATAGCCCTCTAATCTAAAATTTAAGCACTTTTAAAATTGTTGCTCATTCGATCAAATCATATCATGTTCCATATGCATAGGAGTAGTACACGTAAGATATGGGGTGTTGTAATGTTACTAGCTTACCCTCAAAATAAAATGAAACCATAAGTCTCATCATAACAAAACATAAGCAAGAATAAGTTTTGTCCCCAAAGCATGGGAAATCACCAACAATCTCCAAATGTGATATCAAACTGTAGCTACAAATGTAAGGAATAGTTCTTTCATCTGTTCTTACATGATTAGATAATGTAGGCAAAGAGTATTTGTTAGTACATGGATTGTACTAAGTATGTAGGTTTGTTATTCATCAAGGAACATCGTAATCATATTAATAATATGCATAATCTTAGTAGTAGAATAAGGAAAAATTATGAATGATCATTGTATATTTCAAATTCATGAATGGAAAAATTTAAGACATTTCATACCCTAACATATGTACATGTGTAGGAATAGGATCATAACCGACAATAAGACCATGAAGACTATTACATGAAATCCAGATATTTCCTTTATACCGGAGATAAGTAGCCTACTTGACAAGGTAGGCTACACCTTATCCTATGGGCTCTATCTCTACATGGTGAGCGGCATGTATGCATGGATCCCCTAACATAATACCATACAAGAACATAACATTCTGCTACGGCGGCACACAATTATAAGATTTAAGACTTTACATCAGGACCCCTTAGGTCGAGCACCGACCCTAAGCTTTATTCGATACTAAGTCAAATTCCACAGAATACATAATCATACAATATACATAGATATCATCATAGTCATCAAAATAACACTTTCATAGATTTTAAGAAAAATGCTTCATGTCATATGAATAGTCCATCAACACACTTTACATAGAGTGTTGGTATACTCCCCATTTTATAATTATTTCATATCCCTTAGGGTCTTAAGTTACCCTCCCCATTATCATCATAAATATAATTGAAATTTTATTCATGAAAATCATAGTTTTATCCTACAAAATTTGGACGAAACATAGATCCATATACAATTGAAGCTAGTAAATGAACTCATATCAATTCAACAAGCCCTAATAAACACATAACTTAAATCACTTGAAAATCATCAAATTCATGTATTTCATGCATAATTGAGTAAATTAATCATGTAATAATCATAATCTAGATATTTGAAATTAAATAATGAATACCCATAAAAATTCATAGTTTAACTTAATAAAAAAGTAAGTTTGGGTTGGGATCCATGGATGGAATAGGTCCATGGATGAAGCATTACATGCCTCAAGTGAGAAACTCTAGAAGGATAGATGAATTGACCTTGCATTTCTCAACCAAGCTTGAATCCTTAAGCTTCAATGTAGGTTCACTATACAGAGAAAATTTGAAATTGTGGGAGTGAATTAAAGAGTGAATGAGAATTGGGGTAGTTTTAATGGATTTGAGTTTGTTAAGAGCGGGTACCAAGGTGAAACGACGTAGTTTAGAGGTCAAACAAGTCGGAATTTACCAAAAATAATCCTTTATTAACTTTTCTATCAGACCCATCCACAAGTCAATCTACAAGTCATAGATGGGAGTATCATCTGTAGTTCGAGATTTCATCTTTTTGAATTTGGTTTATGAATATATTTTCTGAACCTCACTTTACGAGATGCCTATTATGACTCATACTTTCATTTACAAGTCGTACAAATTCCTTGTATATTCATAAAATTTTCAAGTCCCCAACAATCCTATCCACAACCCACTTTTATGAACTGTATTCCCAATTGCGATCCATACTTTGGCCTCATAAACCCAATTTCTAGTTTCCACAATTCTACCAAACCCTAGACCAACCACAAGCCTATCTATGACCCATGGTTTAATTGACGAGTCATAGATGGGATCATAATACCAGTATAGGTTCAAAAAGTTCTACAACTCTTTTATTTTCCAAACTTTTTCATGTACAGGGTGTTACAATATATCTCCCTTGGGATTATTCCCCTCGAATGAGAAAAAATTAAGCTTGAATAGTATAGAAACATAACCAACAACCCAACATGAATGCAAAATACAACTTAAATATCAATTTCATAAAATCATCAAACATATACATTAAATATCATGTGAAAATAGTCTTATGATCATGCATTCATATAATATGACAAGGAAAAATGGATACATGAAAATTTGGAGTAATAGATCAAATTTGGTTACCTTAGACTTGAATAGATACAAAAAGTCATGTCCGCCTCCGCCTTCCAAGTAGCACTCTAAACTCGTTGGTTTCTTCATAACAGTTTGATGGATGCAACTTCCTTGTTCCTTAAACCTTTAACTTGCTGGTCTAAAATCTCAACCAATACTTCTTCATAAGTTAACATTTTCTCAATGGTTACATCCTTCACCGAAACACTAGAATTTATATTACCCATAAACTTTCCCAACATTGACACAAGAAACACCAAATGAACCATACAAAAACTCCAATGGCAAGTCTAACTCATTGACCACCTTTCCAATTTGTCTAAAAATCTTATAAGGTCCCACATATCTAGGGCTCAAATTACCTCTTTTGCAAAAATGCACTACACCTTTCATAGATGAAACCTTCAAATAAACCCAATCACCTTCATGAAACTCAATGTCCCTTCTCCTAACAATTGAGTATGACTTTTGACAACTCTGAGAAACCTTCAACCTTTCCTTTATTATTATCACAATCTCCATCGCATCAAGAAGTATGCCCAGTATAATCAAGGACATCTCTCCAACTTCAAATCATCCCACTGGTGACCTACATCGTCTTCCATACAAAGCTTCAAATGGCGCCATATAAATTCTCAAATGGAAACAATTGTTGTAAGTAAATACAATAAGAGGTAGGTGATCATCCCAACCACCTTGGAAATTAACCACACAAGCCCTCAAAATATCATCAAATGTTTGGATTGTTCTTTCAACTTCTCCATTGGTTTGTGGGTGAGAAGCAGTACTTAACTTCACCTTTCTACCAAGACCATTTTGAAATGACTTCCAAAAATAAGAAGTGAATTGAATACCATGGACTGATTTGATGGAACCCCATGCAACCACACCAACTCTTGGATGTAAACCTTTGTATCATACTCGACATTAGATGAAGTCTTAATAAACAAAAAGTGGAATGACTTCATCACTTTATTTATAGCCACCCATATTAGGTTAAATTATTTTCGAGTCTTTGTCAAACTCGTAATGAAGTCCATGTTCACCTCCTCTTATTTCCAAGTAAGAATTTCAATATCTTTGGCTAAATAACCTGATTTTTGATGTTTAACTTTCACTTGTTGATAATTTGCACACCTTGCCACACACCTTTCTACATTCTTTTTCATGACACTCCACCAATACATTTCTATCAAATATCTACATATTTTTCTTGATCCTAAATGAATGGAATACTGAGACTTTTGAACTTCATCAAGAATCTTCTCCCTTACACCATTAACATTTGCAACACACAACCTCACTTGGTAAGGAAACCCTTATGAGAAAACCTCTATTTTCTTATCAACCACCAACGTTTTCAAATAAATCAAGGTAGGATCCATGTCTTGTTTTTCTTTAACCTCTACTACTAGGATGATTCCACCCTATTTTGTACAAGTACACCACCATTGCTTGAACCATTCAACCTCATACCTAAATGAGCCAAATAGTTTATTTCTTTAACTAACTCTTTCTTTCGAACCTCAACATGTGCTATACTGCTCATTGACACTCTACTAAGTGCATCAACAACAAAATTTTCCTTGTTGGGGTGATACAACACTATCATATCATAATCTTTAAGAAGTTCTAACCACTTCCTTTGCCTTAGATTCAAATCTCTTTAGCTAAACACATATTGAGCTCTTGTGATCGATCTATATGTCAACATATACCACATAAAGATAATGCCACCAAATATTCAATGCAAATATAATGGCCTCCAACTCAAGGTCATTAGTTGGGTAGTTCGTTTCATGCACTTTAAATTACCTTGAGGCAAAGGTAATAAGTTTCCCATGTTTCATCAAAACACAACAAAAGCCTACTTGTGAGGCATTGCAATAGAAAACAAAACCATCCAAACCTTGGGGCAATGTCAAAATAGCGGTTGAAGTAAGGCGATCCTTCAATGTTTGAAAGCTTTTATCACATTCATTCTTCCATTAGAATTTTGCCTTCTTTTGGGTCAACTTAGTCAAAGGTGTCAAAATGGAAGAAAATCCTTTAACAAGCCTTCTATAATATTTGGAAAATCATAAAAATTTCTTAATGTGGGAGGAGACAATGGTCTAGGCCAATTATTCATTGCCTCCATTTTCTTTGGATATATTCTAATACCAATACTCGCAACAATCTGGCTAAGAAATTCCTCCACCCTTAGCCAAAATTTGTACTTGATAAACTTGACATAATGTTGCCTATCTCTCAATGAGTGCAACACAATCCACAAGTATTCTCATGTTCCTTTTCACAAGATGAATAGACCAATATATCATCTACAAACAAAACCATGAACTTATCCAAATACAATTTGAAGACCCTGTTCATCAAGTCCATGAAAGCTGTCAGATAATTTGGTAGTCCAAAAGACGTGACTAAAAATTCAAAATGGCTATACAATGTTCTAAATGCCATCTTCAAAATGTCATTCTCTTTCACCCTTAATTAATAATACCTATAATGAAGATTACTTTTTGAGAAGTAATGTGCACCTTTTAGTTGATCAAATAGGACATTAATCCTTGGAAGTGGATACTTGTTTTTAATGCTCACTTTGTTCAATTGCTGATAATCTACACATATAGGAAGTGTACCATCCTTTTTTTTGACAAATAATATAGGAGCACTCGATGGAGATAAACTTGGCCTTATGAGTCACTCATCAAGAAAGTCCCTTCATTATTCCTTTCATTCTTTCAACTCTATCACGGTAATGTGATATGTAGGTATAGATATAGGTTAAGTGTTGGGTAAAAGATAAATGCCAAAGTGATTTTCCCTTTTGAGAGGAATATCGGTAAAGTCATTGGGGAATATATTAAAAAATTCACTAAATATAGGATTAGAATCAAAAGTAGGAATTTTGAACTCAACATCCCTAATCCCAATAATATGATTGATGCAACCCCTAGAAATTATTTTTATAGCCTTTACATAAAAAACAAACTTACCCTTGAACGCACAATTTGTTTCCCTTCCACTTATGAATGGATTAATTAAGGACTTGGAATTTTATCCTACAGGGTTCTACAATCAATAGAGGCATATGACGCATGAAACCAATCCATACCAAGAATAAAATCAAAATCGATCATGTCAAGTTCAATAAGATCACATGGAAAGACTTAATAACGGGACAATTTGTATACACTTTCATGGCTAAAATCAATTCACCAAGAAGAATATAGATTAAATATAGCTCTATCATGACTTCGGGAGACACATTAAACTTTATAGCAAGGTAAGGAGTAACAAACCACATATTAGCACTAGGTTCAAGTAAAGCATACACATCAAGATCAAAGATACTTAACATACTCATAACCACATCCGGGGACTCCTCAACCTCTCTCCTAGCATGAAAGGTGTAGAATCAGTTACCACATAGACCACCTCCTTATGTTTGGGCACCTTGTTGCGGTTTCCCTCTTGGAATAATTCGACAATTTTGATGACCTTCTTTACCTTTAGTAGTAATATTAGGAAACTCAGAGATCTTTTGGCCTACCTTCCCACATCCTAAACAAGCATTTGTACCTCTCAAGTAATCACCTCTATTATTCCTCCCTTAGTTAGGACACTTAAGAGGAGTAGCACCACTAATCTTAGCACTATAAACTTAAGCCTTAGAGGTAGGCGCCCTATCCATGTCAAACCTTTGAAGAGCACCTTTGGATGACCTTTGTACTTGTTGAAAATAGCCACAACTAGACTTAGCATACAAAAATATTATATCAAAATGATCCCCTTTAAACATCCTCATCTGCATATTTTATAGCTTCTCACTCTCGATTTATTTGGTGTGAGTCATAAGCCAAGAAATACCAATCTCATTAATAAGCATTGTGGTGTTACGTTCCATCTTCATCAAATTAGACACTCTCAAAATTAACTTGTTCATACGTGCCCTAGAATCTGCCACTAAGGAATAAGCATACTTAGAAAACATCATGAACTTAAGGGAATACTCCCTCACACTTATAGCACCCCGTTTGAGATTTATAAACTCTATAACTTTATCTTCCCTAAAATCAAGTGGAAAGACATGGTCAAGAAAAGTGGCCTTGCCGACCTCGTAGTTAATGCACCCTTCTTTTTCACCCCTTTGGGACTTCCATTGTATGAACCTATAAGAACTCACTCAAGAAAAGTATGAAAGTCCAAGAAAAGAGTCCTAAAAATTTTCCAAAGTACCAGTAGTTAAGAAGGGGTTTACGAGTAGTAGGTCTAAGCACGAGTCATATAGTGGTTTGTGAGTAACTCTAGTAGCTCAATTTTGAGGACCAAATTTGTACGAGAGTTTTTATGAGTCGTATATTATTTCATAAGTCGTAAATGTTGTTCTTAGAATGAGGGTCAGACTTGGTGAAATTAGGGTTCTTTATAAATTTGATCCACTACTTATTAGATGACCCATATAATCTTCTACGATCCATAGGTTGTGTTGTGGATTTATGGATCAGGGAACAATCTCTGAAAGTTCAATAGTGACATCATACAAAACAATTCTATGGCTCGTAGAATAGATGATGTCCTGTAAATGTTGAAATGTGGTCCTGTCCGACCAGATTTTCAAAGGGATAAATTCATCATTTCTTATTGATTAAAGCCTAAACTATGTTATTTTAGTCCTCCAATAGCCCCTTATCAACCCTTTCAACCCTAATTCACTCATTCTCCTTCATCTTAAATATATCTAAGTCCCAAACACTCTCAAGCCTCCTCCAAGGTTGCAAGTAAGAAGACCAAACTAGGGTTTCGGGTTCCCCATCTCCAAATAAGATTTTTCTCCCCCAAAAATCGCATTAAGGTATGTGGGTTTGATTGTGGGAACCTTCATTCCCACAAGTCTAACCATCTTCTTTTTCAACTACATGAAAGCATGTTATGAACCTTTGCATATGATGTTATTATCATGCACTCTATGATGGTCTATTTTATGCATTATATACATGAACCAAATTTGAATTCTTCAAGTATTGATTGTCAAGAAAGAATACCTATTGAAGGTATATTGCATGAGTTGATTTATATCTATTGAAACTAAGCACGATGTTTACTATGAAAGATTGTGAATATGAGGGGGATTTCATGATACCTAAATTGGGGCTTTCTCCTAAAATGTTAGTGAGTTTATTTGAATATCTTCCAAATGAAATGATTTTACATTCTCAATGATTTACACTCTTGAATTGCATGATTTTAAGTACATGTGCATATACCCGCAATCAGTGTCACCTCTAATGGTATATCCTTTAACTATAATCGTACATCCTTTACTATACTTGTATAGCCTCTAACTATGTGGCCTCTAACCAAGGATATATAGAAAGAAACTTATCTTCGCTTATACCCCTCCTAGTATGATGATATATTCCCATTTATGGGACATACTCTGTACTTTAACTGTATGAGACTTTTCTTTGAACTTCCAAGTTGCCATCGTCGAACCCCTTATATCGGAGAAATATTTAATGTATCACAAGAATGATCTAGAATAGCCAGCCAATCATATTAATAATCGAGTTCCTTTCTCATAATAGCCTATCTGAGGCATAACTCAACAAACTTTGGTCTACTACTCTTGTTTACAATGATCTACACATCTCAAGTCACACCGGATACAAGCATAATAATCTACCTGTAATGAACCAAAATTTTTTGAACTTCATAATGGTTGATCAAGGTTAGTATTAAAATCTTTGTGGTTGAATTTTGGTAGCCATGGATTGTATTTAAGTGGCCAGATTCAAAAAGGGATCGTTTGGTGAAGTTGTAAGGCCGGTTGGGTAGTGGACTTTGAAAAGTCATATCATTTTGTACGGGATGAACTATGTGCGATGTTATATATAAAATTGAATATCTTTGAGTTATCTTCGCAACACAACTTGTTTCACTAAATTCGGAGTTTGTATGTAAATGTTATGTCCCTTGCAGCGAGACAACCCGTAATTGGAAGTACGCTGGGAAAAGGTTCTTGAATGGGGTCTAATGGCTGGGCCACAGACCGTTTGGTGGTCCACGTTCTGTAGGGGTGCTCGTGGGTTGGTCCAGTGTGTTCCTAGGGGTTGGGGGCCAGGCCATGGACCAAGTGTGGTCCCACGGACCACTTCACGGTCCGTGTTACCCTTCACGGCCCGTGAGGCTCCTTGTGAAGTGATCCAGAGAGTTGGACAAGGTTCAGGGATAGACTCCAGACCAAGTGATGCTCCACGTACCAGTACACAGTCAGTGTACAGCTACACGGTCCGTGAGGCCCCTTGTGAAGTGATCCTGAAAGTCACCCGAGAGCTCAAGCCCAAGCTGAGGCCAAGGGAAGTCTCATGGATAGGTTCACGGTCTGTGAACCTGTAGATGGCCACAGTAGGCCTTCCATGAAAAATTATCTTCAGTGATCTAGTCCGTTTCATAAATAGTTAATTCATAATTTAATTAGATCCTATACCCCTTTTAGGCTTTCTAAGGTCTCCCAACTCCCCTAAATCAAACCCTAATCCTCTCTAATTCATTCTATCACTCTCCCATTCATTCCAAAATTCTCTCAGTTCTCTTGACCTCTATTGATGAAAGCTTGAAGAAATTTGGGGAAATTCACTTTTCTTGCAATCCCATTCAATTCTCTTGATTAAACTCAAGGTATGTGGGTTTGATTGATGGATTTCCTTTCATCCGTGAATATCCAAGAACCCTCCTCTTTAATTTATGAATTTAAGCTTCCTTTAATTATGAGTTCTTTAATTCTTGATACATTTCATTGCATTGAGTTGTGGGCTGTAGAAATTAGGTAATTTAATGATTATTTAAGTTTGAATTTTATGAATTGCATGGAAATTTATAAAGGATCAGTGTGCATGTCCCTTTAATGGTTTAATATGCATGGGTAAATTGCATTATATTTTAAATTGGGATTTTATCATGAATTATGTTGAATTACCTATTGCATTATGGTTTTAAATTTTGAATCTCCATTCCCCATGCACTTGATTTCTCATTCATGGCATATGCATTGAAGAATGGTTATGATGAAAATCTTGTAAGGGCATGGCCCTCTTATTATGATATGATATGTTAAGGCTTGTGATCACAGTCTCTTGTTGTAGCTCTTTGAGCATTATGGGTGCTTGCACCACTATGATATGTTATGAAGGTTTGATATGATAAGCTATGAAGATGAGCTACTCTTGTTGCATTGATATGGAAATGAGTATGAAAATTCTTGTTGGTTTTTAGCCTAAGTATGGATATGGATTTGATGATGTTTTGGTTTGGCCAATGATGCATGATTTCGAAAAGAATGTCAATTTTCTATTTTGAAAAGATTGTATGAATATATATATATGTATTCTTGTGGGATGAGGCATAGTACCGAGGGATTGGAGTCGGGGTGGACTAGCGCCAAGGGTCCATATATACTCCTTTCCGTCAAACCATCTGCCAACATGGAATATCTCCCTAGATTGGGATTGACTTCTTATGTATCACCTTGTTGAAGAGTTGACTAGGGATATACCTGGCAAGTAGTCCGGATCCAAGTAGTAGCTTGCTCGAGTTTTATCCGGTGTCGGTTGAGGCAACATCCCTGCTATGATATGATCCTAGGTTGCATTTTATGCACCATGGCATGGCTTATTGTTATAATATTTTCTTCTTGGCTATGTGCATTCCTTTCGTATCACTTGTCCCCTTGTCATCTCGTTTGGTCATACTATATTGTCATATGTATTGCATGGCCGCATACTTGGTATGTATTTTGTGCTAACCCATACATTCATCTACATGTTCTAACCATGTAGGGACCAGTGATGACTTCTCTCTTTCGGCGGATGACGAGTGACATCCTTGGAGTTATTAGCTTGTGGTGAGCCTTTTTGTTCAAGGGAAATAGCTACCTTCTATCTTCCTTGTATTTATTTATTTTCTTGTTCCATGTATTAAGGGTGAGGCCCAAATTATGTTGAGGCCCCACTCTTTCTCGTGTAGAGGATATGTTGGACACACGCACTAAACTCTTGCACGTTGTATTATGCTTTATTGGGATATTGTAACTATTGGAATTTGTTATAGAAATGATGTTTGATTATGCTTATGGGTTTGTGAATGTTGGGAATGTGCTTATGTGGAAAGTCCCCTAACCCGGTATACCCCAATAACTTGAGTCCTACTTACCTTCCCTTTAGAAATATTTGTTATGCGCTATGTGATTCATGCTCATCCCATTCCCGGCAACATACCCATAGCTTGAGTCCAAAGCCCTGTTTCCCCTAGAATTTTTTGTTATGTGTTTACCTTTTTCCGAACTTTTGAACCAAAGATGTGAGTAATTATGCTATGATAGCTTGATCAAGGACTTTTGGGTTCTCCTTCGCCATGTCACATCTAGGCCGCACTTTTGGGTCGTGAAACTGCCATTCTTAACAAATGCATGTCTTGGGCATCACTAGCCTAAGCCTAAACTAAGACCCAAATATCATAAGATAATCAGAAGAACAAAAGATAATTGTGAATATGGTAGACAATTAGTACAACCATCCCAAGTATACCCAATAGTTCAAACAACCTCGCTATAAATCCCAAATAGTCACAGATATAAAAGGAAATAAGTATACTCCAATACAGTCATAGATCCAACATGAATCAATATACACATCATAAGTGTCCTTAACATGCTAAATGAATGCCCAGATAGTCACAAATAGCAGCTAGTAAAATCATACTCAACATGTATGGCCTCTAACCCATTCCTCTAACAATCATTCATGCAACCCCAACAATATTTACAAGTTTAACTAAGTCTGAAAAGAGTGGAAGAGATCGTAGCCTACCTGTATGCTATTAGTGCATGTCCTAATAACTCTTTTGGCACTATAACCTTTCATACAATCTTATAATAACACCAAATGTAAAAAGTGGAATCCCAATATTAATAATGTCATTTCGACACTAAAATCACAAAAAATGGACATAAATCGATCTCGGGGTCAAATAGTATGTAACAACCTGAAAATTTTTAAAATATACTATGGTTGGCATTATAGGATTTATTACAAGCAATGTATGAGTTTTGGTGGCCACGGGTTGAGTTTAAGTAGCCGAATGAAAATTGGGCTAGTTAGAGGCCTAGAGGGACAGTTTGGACAGTCAACTTCCAACAGTCATAACATTTGATGTGGAATGAACCATGTGAGATACCACATATCAAATTAAATATCTTTGAGTTAGCTTTGTAACAAAAGTGGTTTCACTCAATTGGGATATAGGATGAGGGGGAAATGGCCCAAACAGTGAGACTGTCTGAAATTCGGATGATATTGGAGATAGGCCCTGAAAATGGCCCAAGGCATGTGAGACGGACCGTGAGACTTTGCACGGTCCATGAAGTGTTCCGTCAAGTGGTCCAGAGATCATGGGGTGGCCAGTACCCACCCTAAAAACTAAGTTAAGGTCTACGGACCACACCACGGTCCGTGAGACCTCAAACGGACTGTTTGGTGGTCCGTCAAGTTGGGCAGAAGCTTGGCCGAAGATGTGGTTGGTTTAAATGGCTAAGAAAAGGTTCAAAGAGAAGGTGGATTGACCTAGGTTCATATTAATATGGTCAAGATCGATTCGAGCTTGCTAGGGATTAGATGTAAGTGATTTAAGGCAAGGGCCTCATTTTTGGACTGTTTTGGGGCCTCCGTTTAGGCTGCTGCGACTTTGGGATGCCGTAACTTCTAGCACACAATTGGCTGGGTGGGCCGCTTTATATCAAATGAAAGCTCCTTGAGTTAGCTTCGCAACTCAACTGGTTTAACTCAATTCGGAGCTCGGATGAGCACGTTATGATCATTTTTGTGAGATTGCTTGAAACTGGAAATTTGCCTCAGAAAGTTACAAGTCAAGTCTCACGGACCATTAAACGGTCCGTGAGACTATTGACGTCCCATGAACAGTACCGTTAAATGTTCCAGTGAGCTCGTTGAAGCTCGGAGTTGGAAATTCAGCTAAGGCATTTTTGACAGAAGGTTGCACGGCCCGTGAACAGTATCACGGGCACTGTAGCAGCCGTTTGGGCTTCCGTGTGGCCCTGACGTCAATGATTTTCCACCTCTTTAAGGGTTAAATTGTAATTTGGTTGATCCCTAGGCCTTTTTTAGGCTTCCTAAAGTACCTTAAACCTATTGGATATAACCCTAACCCTAATTCATCCATTCAACTCTCCTACACTCTCCTTAGAAATTCCAAAACCCTCTTGGCCTTCATTGAAGAAAGCTTGGAGAAATTGGGGAAGAAGACCTTGTTTAGGTTTGACTTTGCAAATTGTTGGTGGAATTAAGGTATGTGGGACTTTATTCAAGGATCCTCTTTCATCCTTGAAGATCCTAAGAACCCTAACCCATTTCAATTGATTTTAAGTTTTCCAATTAGTTATGGGTTTTTCCAGTATTGTTATAAATTAATGTTGGGACTTGAGTGCTGTAGATTTTAGGTTATTTAAATATGCTTTTACACTTGATTTCATGGATGAT
>JBCEWC010010318.1:0-17774 GCA_038996855.1 Solanum aculeatissimum | reverse complement strand
ATGTCCATGTCATGAACGAGCATAGTTGTTCTGCACTCTTTCACCACTAAGTCTGAAACACCTGATATGAACTTATGTATCCTAGCACGAGGGTTCGCCACCAACATAGGAGCATACTTTGACAGCTTTGTAAACTTTAGCGCATAGTCCCTCACCATCATGTTCCCTTGTTTCAAATTAATGAATTCAGTCATAAGTAGACTTTTCAAAAATTTCTGGGTTGTTACAAACCTATACATAATTATTAGTATACTGATACAATATTCGAGCTAATCATACCTCAGGGGTTGGCTTGGTGGTAATAGAATTGAGCCTTGGGGTTTTCTCCCTTTCAAGGTCTCAAGTTCGAAACCCATTGGGTGCAAACAATTTCTGAGGGCCATCTGACTGAGTAAACCCTGAATTAACCGTGGTGCACTTGCGGGAAACTCCTTGCCGAGGGCCTGTGCCCGGGATTAGTCGGGGCTCTAAGAGACTCGGACACCCGGTGCAAATAAAAAAAAATAGTTAGTAATTTGTACCAACATGATATCTGAGCTGATTATTTCCAAAGTTAGTACATCGATATAGTACCTGAGCCAATCAGTAATCACAAACAACATGCACAATCATAATCACAATGAACAATCACACTTGAAATCACAAGTACATAAAAAAGTTCATTGTATGAAATTATCAACATGAGATCCTTTCAATTTAGTATTTTAATTTTTCACACATGCATTGAACAAGTAATACTACAAATCAATAGACATGCATATATACATAATTTGAAAACACACAAATCATCACCTACAGGGTCCCCAATATAAACATATATTCGCCTTTGAAATTTACCTTCCCCATATTCGTGAATTAACATCTGCTTTAGATAATTTCTAATTCTTAATTCAATTATCTATAAGTTAACACCCATGGAATCATGGTCTAGCAACTATTATATGATCAATATTATCTATCCGATAACCTCTAGCCACTAACAACATTAAGCAATACCCATGATCACCAAACTCCATATTCAAATGTATAAGCATAAATATTTTTGTCAATTCATAAGAATATTATGAATGAGAAATGGATAAAATAACTCAATTAATAAAATATAGTCTACCTTAACGTGGAGTGATGCTAAAGAACTCTAGCATGAATCTGATCCAAATGAGCAAGTTAACTAAAACATGCCTGAAATATATTGATAGTGATTGTTTTACCCTTGATTCCAAGCTTAGAATAGATTTTTTGAGAGTTTTTGGGAAAACATTTATCTATTTTATCATTAATGAAAAAGAGAAGATTAAAAAAATTATGTTTTCAATTTTTTGTCCTATTAACCCCACTATAGTAATTGATATGTCACTATAGTAAGGTCTTCTTAGTTTCATGACCCAAGTCTAGGGCCTAGTCGTAATATGGCGAATGAGGGACCCATAGGCACCTTATCCCAACTATCTTAACATACATCAAGCATTCATAGGTAAGTATTAATATAATACAAAAATAACATGGGAAAGAGACTAAGGGAAGTCTCATTCAAGATCAAAAGGGACATTTCAACATACATCATAGTACAAACATACCAACTACGTATGACTTAGCGGGGACCAGTGCACGGTCTTCGTTCCTCTCAAATAAAAAAGGTATGAAAATAAGATATAAAGTAAAAGTCTCTAGAAATCAAGTCTATATACATTTGTCTCAAAAGTACAAGCAAGAATAAAATGAGTGAAGTCCCCAAACTAAGGGCTCACCATTACTACTAGTCTCAAACGCCAATAATCTAGCTAGACACGTACTGTGAGGTGGAGCATCGATCCCTATATGATGACATCATGTAAGAAAAATATGCGTTAGTATGTTGGAATGTACTAAGTATGTGAGATGCAATGCAAACATGGAATTATAATGTCATCATTCATAAAATTTAGAAGTCTTTATGCATGAGATGATTAAGTCATCATTTAATGAGCTCAAGCATGAACAAGGAATAAATCTCAATATGAAGTAAAAGCAATGCATCTTATGAAACACATGTGATAGAACAAAGACATCAAATCTCACACTTTGTGGGAATGGACTGTAACCGACATATAAGACCATGTGAGCTACTACATGGAATCCAACATAAACCCCTATGTTAGCACGAGGAGATCACTTGCCGGTTGGAACTCCATCACTTAAGCATGCATCATTAATTACATAAGTAACCTACGTGGATCCACTAGCCTAGCCTACAAGGGCTTCTATGGTAGCACACAATTAATGGGCAAAAAGGTTGCTTCTAGGATTCCCTTATCAAATCCCACCTTCATGCCTCATTCGGTGCTAAGTCAATCTGATGAAATACTTTAAAACATATCCTTAGTCAAGTAAAGTAAGTTAGAATCATACATAGCAATTTTATAAGAGTAGCTCAAAATATCGGAAACCATTTAGTGAGAATTGACCTTTCACATTGGGGTTCATCATAAACATCTTTAAAGGGAAACATTAACATGCTTATATTTTTAACAAAATCATTAACTTTAAATTTTGTTTTATGCCCCATCATCATCTGATCATGCAAAAATCATCTTGAACTTAGTGGGCTTGTACATCAACTTGAAAAATCATAAATCAATGGAATAATTCATGAACATGGAAAAATATACAACTTTAAAATAAGTACTAAGCATCCCACACATCATCAATGAAGTCCTAGATATTGGGGTCATAGTCATCAACTCAATATTAAAAAAAATATGGTAAAGCATTACATGATATCATTGAGGCAAAATGCATCGTAATGTATCATAAAAATATCAATAAAGTCATAGACATGCATTTTGATATTTTTAAAGAACTTAAAGAAAAGGTAAAAAGATTTTAAGGAGAGACTTTGTGGGTGGAAGGTACACACAAATCAAGATCACATACCTTGATTAGGAGCCTAAGAAAAAGGAACTTGAAGTTTAAAGAAGAACCTTGGAAACCCTAACTTGTCTTGTTCTTCTTGAGAGTATTCTTGACTTAGGAGATTTAAGAGAATGGGACAATAAAGTGAATGTGAGGTTCTAAGAGGGTTTTAGGTCTGATATGGAGCTTGTGGAACCTCAAAATGATGTAATTTTAAGTCTAGGGTATGCAAAAAGGATAAAAATGTCCTTCATTAAAATTTTCGAGTCACAATCCACGACCCTCAATTATGGGTCGTAGACTCAACCACGAGTCGTGATTTGAGTAGTCTTGTAATCATATTTTTATTAAAAAATAAATTTTCTAAAATGATTTAAATTATATTAGTCCAAATAAATATTATGGATTAATTATTTATGTCTAATAAAATATAAATTTAATTAAAAGTCCAAATTCATTTATTAGGGCAACAAAAGATGACTTACTTTATTAGGCCCAATATCCTCTCATCCTTGAGGCCCACTTGATGCCACGTGTCAGATGACGTGGTAAGCCAAGTCAAACAAAGAAGTCAATAGGATCATGTCATGTGTCAAAATGATATGACATTCTCATCTCAATCAAAGGCTAATAAAAATGTGCCACATGTACAAGTGATGTGTTTTGACTAATCAAATATCGTCATATCACTTGAAAGGAAACCTATTCCTATCACTTTTCCTGCGCCATGCCACTTAAATCTGATTGGCCGAAAGAAAGTCTAATTCCATCACAACTCCTCTATTATACAACTATATATAGGGTCTTCATAATTCAGAATTCACATAGAAGAATTCTAACTAGAGTCTAGAAAGAGCTCGTGGATAAAAGCCACAAATTTCTCTACAAGCTACAAGTTCAAGAATTTAAGAAATCAAGCATTCAAGTTCAAGAACGCATATGATCAAAATCACAAGATTCAAGATTAATTCCAAAATCCCTCGAATTCAAGTACAAGTCAAGATAAAGTTCAAGAAAAAGTTCATATCAAGTTCATGTTCAAGTTCAAGTTCATCAAATTCATAAATAAAGATCAAGACCATTGAATTCAAGATCAAGCCCAAAAGCCCTTGAATTCAAGTACAAGTCAAGATCAAATCCATCAAGTCTTACAAGATTCAATATCAAGCTAAAGAGCCCTTGAATTTATATTTGAAAAGGCAAATCACAGGATTCACAGAGATTGTAGAACTCACTCCTTAAAATAAAATACTATGATTGTTGCAATATTTTTCGTTCCTTGATTATTATTTTCTCGATGCGAATTTTATTGTCATAAAAATTCTGACATGTCCAGTGGGACAATCTCTACCTCTTATCTCAACTTTTAAAGCATCAAAGAATATTGAAATGTTTTTCAAAAAGATCTCCCAATCAACTTTCTCTAAGGCTACTGACTCCAAGTTCTCTACTGAAGTAAAGTGAATCGTTGGTTTTACTTTGGGAAGTGTTAGATATGTTACAAGGAGCAAAGTCACTATGCTGGGACAATAAAAACTGCGAGTGTCATGCACACCACCTCCTAATTTTGGATCTTCAACCCCAAAAGGATCAAGGTCCTCTACAAATGCTTCAGAAGGAAAAAGTAGTGTTACCGAGAAGATCAAGAAGACTTTAGCTCTTCTTGAGGTCTCTGGTTCTATGAACTCTACTACAAGGAAAGATCATGACTCAACTAATGACTCTTCTCCATATACATCGTGCAATGTGAGCCCTTTGAAGATCAACTTTCGTGATAATTCAATGCCTCCAACTATCATGCAAGCAATGGAAACTGATGCTTCATCCATGGAGGAACAACTTGCAAATCTGACAAAGATGATTGAAGGATTCACCAAGCATGTGCAACACCAAGAGTATCACATCGATAAGTTGATAGATAGGGTAGACGGCTTACTAGATGGGGAATTATCACGACCCAAAAACTGGATGTGATGGCACTCATCTAACCCACCAAGGTGAGTCAGCCCTAAACCTAAACAACTCAACATAATAATAAAACGGAAGGTAAACAGTCTAATAAGATAAATAAGCATAGGAAATCAAAAGCTACAACTATCTCAGAACTGGTGTCACATGTACCAACCTCTAATAATCAAAATCTCAAATGAAATACAAGTCTCAATGTATAGTCCTCAAATATAGCAAAACATAAAATAAAATCCTCGAAGGTCTGCTGAAGAAACAAACATCTATCTCACGTGTAATCTTGAAGCTCGATCCTGAAATGAAGAAAGTTAACAAGAGGAACTGGGCTCACAACCTACAAAAATGTAGCAAAGGTGAGTACCAAATAATAGGGTACTCAATAAAATGAAAACTAACCTAAATTAAAGAAATAAGGAACACAAGTACTCTTATCCACCCAACCACATACCAATCGAACTACACACTTGCACTCAGAAAAGTTCCAGTACAATACAATATACATAGACAAATATACATATCTCATAGAACAATGTCTCAAATTATCCAACAAGTATAGCAAGTCAAAAGTATAGTGGATCTCCAATAATACAAGTAGTATCAATATATTCACAATTCCTTACTCATCACATATAATAATATGAAAGAAGTAAATGATATGAGATTGAGTGGATGCCATGAGAAGTAAATAATGTGATGCAATTTCAATTATCATGATTCATGTCTATCCTACGATATACATCCGTTGATAAACTCAGACTGGAACCCATGGAGGTCTCGCTAGACCATGTATCTACCAGAATCATTTCCCTTAGACATTTATTTTTATATCTAGTCGGAACTATTTCCCCTTGGCTTTTTTCTTCTTTTCTTTCTTTTCCTTTCTCTATTTAGAACCATTTTCCTTCGACTTTTCATTTCATTTCTTTTTCTTTAGCTAGAACCATTTCCCTTCAGCTTTTCATCAGTGGATCATCAAGTAAATACATAACAATAGCACATTATTCATGTCCATAAAAATAGAATATACAAGATGTCTATATGAATCAGGTATTTCAACAATCAAAATTGAGTAACTCACAAGTGCACAAGTATTCATATTATAACTTCAATATTAACGACTAAATTCCTCTAGAAGAAAGGAGAGATCACAATCCCAATGCCAATATCAATTAATTCACAAGTCAAATTTAAAAATATAAATAATTACTCAATCCAAAATCTCATAATCAAAGCCTATGATGATATAATTCTACCCCAAGCACTTAATTTCATACACGTAGGAACATACAAGGTTCAATAATACTTAACAAAATGTTAGAAGTCCACTTGCCTTAGAAAAAGTCTCGAATCAAGTTAAATCCAAAACTTTCTCCTTTACGATACTTCGAATTATCAAAATCTATTCAAATATAGCATCACAATAACATAACGAATCTAATTATACTAAAACTAATCAATTCAGACAAAAAGGGTAGAATGATAAAAAAATCTCATGCCAAAAAAAGTAATCAAAATCTAAAAATTAATACATGAAAATGTTTCTCAAGTAATAAGAAGTTCAACGGTGAAAACCATTTAAAAATGGAGTTAAAATGAGATAGAAATAATTAATTTAGTATTAGGAATCATAGTCTAAAAATTCTCAAATTCCACAATTAAAAATCCTAAATTCTAAGTTAAAAATACAATTTAAACAGTGAAATTGAATGAATAGGTTAGAAAATAGTTACCCAATAGATTTTCCTTGAAAAACCTTGAAATATATCTCAAAAATGAAACTTGAAATATGAAAAATGGTGAAAAAAGTCCAAACCTGTCACTTAAAAATAACTCACTATTTCAGGGAAAATTAATGCTCCACGAACGCGGATCAGAAAGAGGCCTTACTCCATGAATAAAGCCCACCCCCGCGAACGAGGAGGCCAAGATTCAGACACTCTATTAACGCAGAGGGTAACCCTGTGCGGAGTACTAGGTAGGTTGCACCAGATATCAATCCAAAAATAGAAAATTACACCCAAAATGGGTCCTCCCAAACATATAACCCTAAAAGAAACTACATTCCGGACTCAATAGAACCGACAAAATTTGAATTCGAGACCTCTTTGCTTGAAACCCGAGAAAGATCATTTAAACTAGTTTAGGGTCGAACCCACAAGGAATAT
Source organism: Solanum aculeatissimum (assembly GCA_038996855.1). Classification (NCBI taxonomy): domain Eukaryota; kingdom Viridiplantae; phylum Streptophyta; class Magnoliopsida; order Solanales; family Solanaceae; genus Solanum; species Solanum aculeatissimum. Next base: position 10,749 of record JBCEWC010010318.1, on the reverse strand, counting down.
GGTAGACTTTTGAGTAATTCAAAGTAAAGTGGGATAATTAACCTACTTATCTCCCAAAAAGAAAGGGATTTGAAATTGCAAGAAAAATAAACTTAGACTAGTGAAAGTGTTATGAAATTAGTAGAAGAGCTAACTAAGGTGATGTGTTACCGATGTTTCCCTAAATTAATTTTACCAGGTAATTGTAATCTTTTCCAGTGTGTAGATGCAGAACGGTAAGTTAAGATTATCTAGCCCTTTGATCCAGCGGAGAGGTAAATTTCACTATAGGATTTGATCCATCTCCACAATGTGACATTACTAACCCTTACCTATTGTCCCAGTACAACCTTCCCTTGATCCAATTTGATTGATTAGATGAGAAAATATCAATTGAATCTTGTTAATTATTCTCGTTTCCTATTCATTACCTCCTTTATCCGACAAGTAACACTAGGCGAGTTCTAATGTGTGCCATCGTTAAAAAGAATGCAAAATAAAGAGAAGTAATTAATATATTCATACATATTTTTCAAGAATTATGAATTATTCAGTTTTACCTTGTTAGTTCTTCAAGGTTCTCACAACTCTAGTTGTGAATTCAGCTACTCATGATCAGTGTAGATGCAAAAATCATGATATAAAATAATATAATTAAAAACTTACATGAATGAATTTAAGCACAAAAATTCCAACTCTTTAATAGAAATCGCAAGTACGAATCAAGAACACAAAATATTGTAAAAATCCCAAAAGCTATAACCACCGGTAATTCTCTGTCCTCTTTTTTTTTTGAAAATTATCCTAATAACATATTTATAATGTCTAAAATATAAAATCAAATTAAAATAGAAAAACTAGGTCGGCAAGCTCTACGAGCATCTTCTACGGGCCGTATAATGTTCCACAACCCATAATCAGGGTTTCGTGCTTCTCTTCTTCAAAGCTGGAATGGTCTTCTATGAGACCCATCTATGGCCCGTATAAGATTCTATGGTCCTTTGAGGGTTTCGTCTGATGAAATTTCAACACTTCTCCACTTTTTGATCCTTAGGGTACGATATCAACTCTACGACTTGTGGACCACTTTACGACTCGTATGCTTGTTTGTAGAGTTTTTGTGCAGAAAATTTCCCTTCACTAGAATTTGTTACAAACCCTCTTCTATGGACTGTGAAATATTCCATGACCCGTAAAGGGTTCCATGTATCCTCAAACTCTATAATTTCAACACACTTAGCCCAGAAATCATGTCAACCCTTTAATCCTGCAAAACAAATATAAAAACACATCAAACCTACTAACATTGCTTTGAGAATACACAAAATCCTAAGTTTTAAGCATCAAAAGTGTTGTATTTCGCACACTCTATGACTCGTATTACGATCTATGACTCGTGGTCCTCTCTCGTAGAGTGGACTTACTTTTCACCCCTTCACTGAAACATCAAACGAAACCTCCTCTACAACTCGTGGAATGACCCATAGAGGGTCTTGTAAATGACCAAAAACTCTGCAAGTCTGCACTTTAAGCCCAAAACCAAGTCAACACTAAAATCTTGCAAAATAAACATAAACAAACATCAAATATACTAACATCACTTTGAGAACGCAAAAAACCCCAAGTTTTAAGCATTAAAAGTATTGTATTTTGGCAGCACATTAACACCCTTAACTTAAAATTGTTGTTTGTCGTCAAGAGACGGACTCAATCTACTTAAGCAGCACAGAGACACATAGACATCAACCCAATGGCACATACTATATCAAAATCCCAACAGATACCCAAGTATCCTCAAAACACATATCAGATAGTTATCCAGTAAACCAATATAGACTATAATATCCAACAGTGTAACTATGACAAGCTATTCAACCATAAATAAGCAACATATCACTAATTTAGTCAAGTATCAACAATGCAATGCAAGTGCCATCACAGAAAGAAGTCCCATTATGAACTCTAGGTGATATTTTCAATTCGAGTTCATTGGGACTATATCAAAACACTCACCCTCACATAAGTTATTCCAAATACTGTGCCCAATACCATATGCTTGCCCCTATACTCTAGATCACGACCTGTTGAATAGTCAAACTAGGATCACGTTAGGACTTTCTAAGCTTGTAATGTAGGCTCAGGGGGCTTTGAAGTGATTTTATGGAAACATGGTGACTGAGGCCCTTCTTGACATTGTATTATTTCACACTTTTACCCTACCAACCTATCATTTTTATTTTCTTCTCTCTTTTTCCCATTTTTAACTGCTTTAGGGTGCTTTTCGTTTTATTTTAGCACTTTGTCCTTATTCATTCACATTGTTTTGAACTTAGGCAACTTTTATCATTTTTCTTGCACCTTTTTTATTCTTTTCCTCCCTTCTCTGTATCACTAAGCTTTTTTCCTACTTTTTATGACCTCTCCTTATACCAGCCCCCCTCAACTTAGGCTTTTGGCCTAAGATGAGGTGCACAATATCTATCTTCCAAGCCAAGGCCACTTTTTGGGTAGCCACCCTCAACTTAGGCTTTTAGCCTGAGTTGAGGTGCACAGTGTTCAAAGAAAGACCAAGGACAAGTTTGGGATTATCATTCATTAAGGTCTAGGTTTGTGAGGTGTTTACAAAGAATAGAGTCAATTTTAGGCTTAAAATAGGAATCAAGGGATACATAACATCTTTGGTTGGTTATATTTAGGCTAATTGGGCTAAATCAAAATAATGGCCTAAGATCCTTTCCTAACCAACTAGCCTAGAGTCTGAACCTGAGTAATAGGGCAAGTTTTGAATTAAAGCACAGTAAAGAATCATGTAATTAAGCTCACTCACTCATGGCACTGCTTTAGATGCTATTAGCACAAACCAACAAATCATGCTTTTTATCATATTTCACACATACTTATCAGAACAAACACTATGAGACACCTAATCATGCATGGTTACTATCAACTAGCTAAACAAAAATTTGATGGGTATCATTTTTACACAAAAATTAACTATGTCATGGATATCAATACTATGCACTACTAAGGCTACCTAAACATCCTAAACATGCCGGTTCAACATAAAATAAAATCCGCAGGGAAACAGAACACAGGCAAGAAAACCCATTGGAATAAACAATTGGGGTAGTTATAGGCCAAAGTTACTCAGACTTCACTGATGCCATATAACCACCTACACCCCATAAAAAAGATTGTGCATTGTCCTCAATGCACGTAAGCAAAATATAAAAGACTGGGGTCAAAAGAAAATATACCTAGGCGCCTAAGAACCTCTCTCAGTCTCACTTTGTCCACCCTCCACAGGCCTGGTAGACTCCTCTATAGTAGGAGCTACGCTGGAGATACCCTCGTCTCTAAGCAACTGGCGTATCCGCTCTTGTATGGCCTCCTCCTCCTCTCGGGATCTGGACAAGAAAATCTATAGGTCCTCCTCCTCTGTCCGCTCCCTGCAAAAATGATTTGCATCTGCATCATATGTGCGGGGCCTCTTCTCGAGGTAAGTCTGTGTGGTCTCCTCTAGAGCAAACAGGTCTACTATAGGTATTGCAGTAGGTGTGGTAGATGGCATGACTAATAGAGTAGACAATGTTGCAGCCATGTCATCTTGGAGCTGCTGAATCTCTATTTGCATAGCCAACAAGTCAATAGGATCCACTGTGCAGAGGCTTGTCTGGACCCGCTCCTCAAAGGCATCGATGTTGGTATCCATTAGTGTATGCCCCTCTCTGATGGCAACAACTGTGAATGCCTGCATGCAGCTCTCAGCCTCTGTAACCATCTAGTGAACCCAGGGCCTCAAGTTCTGAAGTAGTTGAGCCAACTACGACTCAACATGTGTCAATCTCTATGCCAGAGCCTGGAAGGATGTAAATGACACAAATGCAATGTCGACAAGTGATGAAGTAGTGAACAAAGACTCTGGAACAACAACAGTGGTGATTGTGGGCCCCTTTTCTTCAGTACTATCTGTTTGTGGGGGCTCCTCTATAGTCAGTGCAGCAACAGAAGTGGTGGGCTCGGTTGGAGGCACTGAGGCAGGCAAATCTGGAAGTATAACTTGTGGCCTCGGTGCCCAACAGAGTGCAACATAATTCTCATCAGCCTTATCAGGCTGACATCTAACGTACGTTGCACCTCCACTAGTATGCCCACGTGATGCAATATCTGAAAACTCATCGTCAAACATAGATGATGTATCAAACACAGAAAGAGGATCATAGTGGACTTTCTCAGGGCTTCCTCGTGGATCTTCTCTATAATCAGAGCAACCCAATTAATAGTATAGCCAACAAAGATGCTAGTCACCAGTATGGCTCTCTCCGGTGTCAGGGTATTATCTGCAAGTGTCATCCGGATCCTCGAGCGAACAACTGCCCATCAAAATTTGGCAGGGAAACTCAACGAAACCTTCACAATAGACTTCAAAGATGTGGCTACCCAATCAGGGTCAGGTCCAATAGCAATAATGTGGGTAGCCACCCATCTCATCAAATAGACCTGGTGTTCTGGGTCCCTCATCACTCCCTAGTCTAGTGTTTGTCCTACTCTGTGATCGAACTCTACTATGGAGCTAGGGGATGCAAACTGGGGTCCAAATAACATCCACCGAATGGTCTCCTTTGACATGTCGACCACCCATCCTCGCACTCTTTCCTCCTCTAGGATAGGCTGGGCGAGTGGCTTCTTCCCTTTGGGAAAAATGTTGTGGATAGTAGTGGCATAGGAGGCGAAGAACTTCCCCACCAATACCGGTGAGTACCTCCCAGCCGGCTGTGCTAACCACTGGAGTCCATGTCAAACGATGGTGTCCTCCAACCCTGTGATACTGTCAAGCCTTTTAGTATGGAACGAGCGGGTCGACCGCGCTCATTCCTCTGCATATCCTCCCTGAATATAATCTGCATGCCCTCGGTGTACCACCTATTGTGCTCTACGTCTAGTGATGACTTGGGTGCACAAGGGTTGGAGGAAGATGAGGAGTTTGATCCCTCTTTAGAACCAAATTCAGACCCCCTCTCGGAGGAGGTCATCTGAATACTATTGTTGGCCTTGTCACCTTCCTCTTCAGACTAGGAAGGGTGGACCATAATAGCCTATGATATAGCATGCCTAGAAGATGCCCTCGTCTGTCGTGGCTCTACATCGTAGTCTAGCTAGATGCCAAGCTCCTCTACAAAGTCACTAGCCTCGGGGGCATGCTCTGAATCTGTGGCCTCGTCTCGGAAGCGGACCTTCATAGCTCTAATTTCTTCTTTATTTGACATAGGGGACATGGTACCTGTAATACAAATAATCACAAAACAAATTAGTTCTATGAATTTCAACCCAAAAACACAAAAAAAATTCAAAATTGGACTGGGGAAATAAGGATTCACGAAATTCTCTTTATGAGTCGTAAAGGGTTTTGTGGGACAGTGTTTAGCAACTATTCAATAACTGGAGTTGCATCCAAGATACCCAGTCATGACTCTTAGAATGCTCTATGAGTCATAGCTTGAGTTGTGGATGTAAGTCTTAGTTCAAGTTCAGTACTGGCAAATTATACGAGACCTATCTACGAGTCGTGGAATAATCCATGAGTCGTAGATGGTCTCGTATGATAAATCCCCAAGATTATTTAATATTCAAACTTTCCACGAGGGGCAACCACGGCTCGTGGATTGATCCACGAGCCATAGAAGACCCTCGTAGAAGTGGTTAGTGTCCAAAATTCTTGACAACTTCATCTACGAGTTCCCCCGACCAAGTTTATCAACATTATCAAGCACAGGTTCATGCACACACATATATATTACACCAAGTTCCCAACTCCACTCATGCATTATAGTTAAAAACACCCCATTAAAAAGATTTATCATACAATTTCCATTATCCGACCATTTATTCAAGATAAACGCGTGTGCCAACTAGTGGGCCATGTGATTACACATTTTTCAATTAATTTACTATATTATAATGATCCAATAGTTATATAAACACACAATTAAACAACCAATCATTTTCGACACCTATTTCAACCCTAAGCTAATCAAATTAATCATGATTATGACTACATTTCAAAGAATAGCATTTGAATAGGTTCACTACTCCGTTAAACCCATCCCTAATCCCAATCAAAACTCAATACAAATCATTATTCGATAAAGTAGGTTTTAGGGACCAAAATCTTAACGAATTCAAATGTGATTTGGTGGAGAATGACGAGGACACAGGGGGAAGCTGAAACCCTAGATGTGGGGGATTCACCGAAGGTGGCCAGAAAATGACGTGGGTTGCCAGATTTTTGGTCAGAAATGGATGTGGGTTATCGGATTAGGGTTTGGGGTCAACTGGTGTTCACAATTAATGGGGTCAAAATCCTATTTATAACACATTGGGTCAGTTAGAATTATAGGGTTTTGGTTTTATGAAACCCCATTTATGGGCCGTGGAATGCTCCACGGCCCATGGATCATGGTTTCATAGAGGCCCAAACCCTTTTTATTCACCTTTGTAGTCTACGAGTCCTCATATGAGTCATATATTGGAATACGACCCGTAAAAGGGTCTTGTAAACCACTTTTGACACTTAGGCAAATTTAAGGACTTACCTAGGGTCCAGAAACCCAATCTACGACCCGTAGTTCTACATAAAAATCATGAGCTTGGCTCGTGGACTGGAGTTCATCACATCCTTGCTCACTGGAGGGTTTTACGAGCTGGTCTACTAGTCGTACAATGCAGCACAACCCATAGAACCAGTCGTAAAATCCCTTTTTTGTTCCTTTTCAGCCAAAAATGGCTGACTTAGTCTCATACCTGTAGAACCTGAAAAAATACACTGTTACCCTATATCATACCAGTCCATCGCCCAAAATTTATATCCTAAAAACACAAAATGCTAACCTATTTCAAGTCTAAAGCTAAAACTAAAAACTAAACTATAATTATTACAAAATATCTTGGGTTGCCTCCCAAGTAGCGCCTGATTTATTGTCGCGGCATGACGTAGACTATCTGATTACTCAGACTTCATCAATATCCCACATCTCCATTTTTAGCTCATCTGGCCTCGTCATCGACCTACATATATTGAAGGTGACTTCTTCGTTATTCAATCTAAACTTGAGGAGGCTGGATTTCATGTCCACTAGAGCTCACTCAGTGGCCAAGAAAGGTCTTCCCAAGATGATTAGGACTTCAAAATCTACTTTAAAATCTAAGATCACGAAGTTCACAGGGAATATGAATTTTTCCACCTTGATGAGGACGTTATGTAGGATCCCCATCGGCTTCTTGATAGTTCGATCAGGCATCAACAGTCTTATGCTAGTAGGTGTAGGGACTGCCAGGCTAAGATTCTTGAAAATCACAAGGGGCATCAAGTTGATGCCAATACTAAGATCACATAATGCCCTTGCGAACTCCACATCCCCCTGGGATCCTCTCTTTTCTGCACAAAGGACTGGGTAGAGATAGCACTGCAATGTTGGAGCTCTTGTGATAGCTCCTGACTCACCGTATGCTTCATCGTCATCAGATCCATCATAAACTTGGCATATTCGAGCATCTTCTCCAACGCCTCTATCAGTGGGATGTTGATGGAAAGTTGCGTCAACATGGAAAGAAAGTGTTTGAACTTACCTTCCTCCTCCTTTTTCTTTAGTCTTTGTAGGAAGGGAGGAGGAGGTCAAGGAATGGGTCTCAGCTATTTTTGCACGACATTGCTTTCCTTGGTCTAAACACTAACATCTCCAACTTCAACTTACTTATCCACAACACCCGCATCACGAACCTCTTAATCATCTATAGGCATTGGAGGATCAGTGCTCTGCTTCCCATTGCGAGTTGTGATAGCTATACACTTCTCTTCATTCTTCGGATTTTAAATAGTGTTGCTGGCAGAGTACCCTTCTGGCATTGGTTAAGCTGGGTCGATATCTGGACAAATTATTGCTCAAGCTACTTGATTGTAACTGAATGATACTTGATCTTCTAATTAATATTAGAAGTCCTCATCCCCCTGAGTGTCACATCTTGTGCATCATCTTTCTATAGCAATCTGTCAAACATCTCCTCAACTCTAGATGAACCTGCACCAGAATCTCGATTATGGGGTGGAACATAGGTATCTCTTCTATAGCCATCTCTGTGACCCCAATCAACATCTCTATCTTGGCCCTTGTTTATATCATAGAAGCCACCCTGATTGTTGTTGTTGTAAGGTCCATCTCATCTGTAGTTTCGACCTTAGTTTCCTTGCCCTTAGCGCCAGTAGTCCTGATTGAACCCCTAGAAATGAGGCTGAAAACCCCCCTGTCTGCTCAACTATGAAGCAAGAATCTTCCTTAAAACAGGGCTCCTCATACAATAGTGCTCGAACAGGCTGATGAGCAATGACATTCACCTTCTACACGTTTTGCTTCATCAGTAGCTCTACATTTGTGCTAATCCTTGTAAGTTCCTGCATCACCTCTTCATTAACTTGTTCTTGCACCAAAGTAGCAACAACTGCAAATGAACTCTTAGTTGTGGCTTTGTCCCTTGTGCCCCATGCACGATTAGTCTTGACCACTCACTCTAACCTTTTGGCGATCTCCTGGAAGGTATAATCTATGAATGATCCACCCATGATGGTATCAAAAACTACTTGCCCATTCTCATCAAGGGCTTTGTAGAAGATTTCAACCAGGGATTCATCTACGATCTTGTGGTCGGAAACCCTTCCCAGACACTTTGAAAACCTCTCCCATGTAGCACCAATTGAATCACCAGACAATTGTTTGAAGTTATTAATCTCTTTCTTCGACTTGAGCTTTTTGGAGATGGGGAACTACCTTTCCAAAAAGGCCATTTGCAGTTCAGCTCAACTGGTGATCGAGCTCCGTGGGATCTCAGCTAACCATGATGTCGCATTGACAGTAAGAGATAATGGGAAGACACGGAGCCCAACAATATCTATGGATAGATTTTGATTCCCCATTACACTCTTGCAGACAAACACAATGTTGTGCAGGTGATTGTGTGGATTCTCTGACGGTACGCCTGCGAACAACTCACGATTTTGTAGCATCTGCAGCAACCCACTTGACATAACGAACTTAGTGTCACCCAAAAGTGGAGGTAACACTATATCTCTTGTGACATCCATAGCCATTGGGTTCAGCCGATATTGATTCCAATAATTAGACGCGGCTTGAAGTCCTTCAGGCTGTGGAATGACTATGGCTAAGTTATCTCCATTTGGATTCAGTGCAGTGTTAGATGCATCATCAACATCATTGTTACTAGATTGTCGGGCCATTCTTCTCCAAGTTTGCTCAATCTCTGGGTCAAAGGGAATCAAGGGAGTGTCTCAACTTCTCGTATTTGACTTGCACTGTTAACCTGCACCCTGTAACAAGACCAAAAATAACAAAAACATAAAATTAGGGAAATAAAGAGTAATAAATCAAATTTCAATGAGTTGATCAAGTCTAGTCGTATTCCCCGACAACGGCGCCACAAATGTTGGACTCCGATGTTAATGCTCAGCACACACCTCTACTTGGAGGTTGAAGCGATCGTAATCAAGTATTTAACCTAACAATAGTTAGGATCGTTCCCACTAGGAATATGGTAGTCTCTGGATTAACACAACTTGTAAAGTGAATCGATCTACCCTACTATCTCCCAAAAAATAAAAAAATAAATATAAAGAGGGGGGTTTTGGAAGTAAAAGTAAATTCTAAACTAAAATTGCACGTGTTTGTAATCAAGAGAAAAATGAACTAGGGCTATGTGTTCCCCATGACTACCTAACTAAGTGTTCTTGGATACTTGCGACTCTTTTCTGGTGTGTAGGTGCAGGACAATAAGTTATGTTCTCCTAAATTCTTAATCCGGCATATAGGTGAATTTTATCACATTACCTGATCGGTCTCTGTGATGTTGCTTTACTAATCCTTACTTTATCCTAGTACAACCTTACTAAATTTAGTTAGATTGATTAGTTGAGAGAAATCAATCAACTCCTGTTAATTAACTCTTTTCCTATTCGTCACTTCCTTGATCGGACAAGTGATACTAGGCGAGTTCTAACGTTGGCCATCCGTTAAAAAATAAGTTAAAGTGAATATATTAATTAATGTATCCTAACACCATCCAAGAATTTGTAACTTATCCAATTTTATCTTAGTTAGTTCGTCATGGTTTCCACAACCCTAGTTGTGGATTTAGCCACGCATGCTTAGAGTATGTTCAGAAATTATGCAAGAAGAATACATAATTAAAATACTTACACACAAGAAATAGACGAACACAAATCCAATTTCTCAATGTAATTGCAAACTTGAATCAATAAAATTTAAAAACAATGTTCACAAGCTCTCTTTGTCGTTATACTCCTGCACTAGTACCATATATATTGTTGTATATATCATAGAAAAACCTAAAAATTTATTTATAGTGCTTAAAATACAAAGCCAAAATGAAATAGGATAATTGTGTTTGTTGACATCCAAATTTTACCTTCCCTATTATGAATTAATTATCGAGCTTCTTTAAATTTTTAATAATTTGAAATAATTATTTTTGAAAAAAATTCAAAAGTTCCTTAGATCTTTTATGATAATCCTTTGATTTTCAAATATTGTGTTTATTATGAATACACATTTTCCTTATCTTTTTATATACAATACTTTAACTTTTAAAATTATATACATACATGTGTATACGTGTACATATATGTATGTATATATATTTTTCATTATCCTTTGTATATTATTTTAACTTTTACAGTTATATATA
>JBCEWC010010317.1:0-17774 GCA_038996855.1 Solanum aculeatissimum | reverse complement strand
AGGAGACCTTAGGGTACCAAAAAAGGGCTTAAGGAAATGTTAAATCATGAAAATACCATTAATAAAATGCAACTTTCTGAGACTAAGCAGAGTGACACGGATGCTACAGTTCCCATCTCACTGCTCACGAGCCGTTCAACCTTTCATCTCACTACAGTTAGCCAAATTTCCAATGCGAACTCTCGGAGGACTTTCTGTAACACTTGACAGACACTTTTGATGGACCATTTGGAGGTTGACTGGCCGTGCACCTATCTCGTGAGCCTATACTTAGTCCCCCAAACTTTTCCATGGCTTGTCCTAGCTACTGTCCCACTTGACGGGACAGTACACGAGCCGTGAGCATGCACACGGACCGTTTGATGGTCTGTCGCTCAACACTTGTCTTATGGGGTGGTTCCTGGCCACCCCTAGCTCACTGTAGTACCCCACGACACCCCTCACGGACCGATTCAAGTTTCACAGTCCGTGGCCCTGCCCTTAGGAACTTTTCTGAGCCTATCTCCAATGTCTTCTGAATTTCAGATAGTCCCACTGTTTGGGCCATAACTTCCTCATACGAACTCCGAATAGAGGAAAACCAGTTGCGTTGCGAATATAACTCAAAGAGCTTCAATGTGATATATATTATCCCACATGGTTCAATACACATCAAACGTTGTGACCATTTAAAGTACACTGCCAAAACTGTCCCTCTAGGTCACCAACTAGCCCATTTTGCGTTCGGCCACTTAAACTCAACCCGTAGCTACCAAAACTTAACCATGACCATTATTAAATCATATAAGGCCAATCATAAGGAGATTTTGAAAATTTTCGGGTTGTTACATATTTTTCTTTTCCCCTATGCTTATTTATCTTATTAGACTGTTTATCATCCGCTTGTTATCATTTTGGATTTTTCAGTATTGGGATGACTCATCTTTGTGGATTAGGTGAGTGTCATCACACTCAATTTTTGAGTTGTGAAAATTTGGTATCAGAGCCCCGGGTTCATAGGTCTCACAGGTGTACAAGCCCAGTCTAGTAGAATCTTAAGGATCGGTGCAGAGTTGTTTGTTACTTATCCTTGAGACGCTATGAAGACTTTTAGAGAATTCTCTTTTACTTCTTTCTAATTAATTTTTGTGTGGGTTTTGTTAAAGTGTTGAGTGGTTGTGTGTACTTTTGGCAAATGGTGAGGACTAGAGCTAGATCAGCTAATGGACAAGGGGAGGCAGACCCTGAGATTACTATTAAAACCCCCACTAGGGGTAGGGTTCGAGCCAGTGGTCGAGGTAAAGGTTGCGGTCGAGGAGCAACAATGGCTAGAGAATATGAGAGGGGCATCACCCTTAAGCCAGTGATCGAGCCTAGAAAGGGGTAGGTTCCTCCAGAGTATGTTGCAGCACCAATACTATAGTATACCTTTTTGAGAGTTTTAAGTATATTTCAGACCATGGGGCAGGCAGGTAGCCAAGCTGATACATTAGGTACTTCACAGACATGGGTTAGGGTTTAGCCTCAAGATTACTGATGTCGCCCAAGATACACCTCCTTTTTGAAAGTTAAAGCGGTCGTTGTCAAGTAAATAACCTACCAAGGTTAGGGTTGAATCCACAGGGAATATGGTAGACTTCTGATTAATTTACAGTAAAGTGGGGTGATTAACCTACTTATCTCCCGAAAGGGGGGGTTGTAGTTGCAAAAAAAGTAAACCTAGACTAATGCAAGTGTTGTGAAATCAGCAGAAGAGTTAACTAGGGTGATGCATTCCCCATGATTCCCTAACTCGGTATTACCAAATAATTATAATCTTTTCCAGTGTGTAGATATAGAACGGTAAGTTAAGTTTGCCAAACCATTTGATCGAGGTGAGAGACAAATTTCACTATGGGATTTGGTCCATCTCCGTAGTGTAACATTACTAACCCTTACCTATTATCCCAGTATAACCTCCCCTTGATCTAGTTTGGTTGATTAGATGAGAAAATATTAATCGAATCCTATTAATTATTCTCTTTTCCAATTCATTACCTCCTTGATTCGGCAAGTAACACTAGGCGAGTTCTAACTTTCCCCACCATTAAAAAGCATGCAAAATGAAGAGAAGTAATTAATACATCATACACACTTTCTAAGAATTACGAATTATCCAGTTTTACTTTGTTAGTTATTCATGGTTCCCACAACCCTAGTTGTGGATTTAGTTACTCAGGGTCTGTGTAAATTCAAGAATTATGATATAGAATAACATAATTAATCACTTACATAAATGAATTTAAGAACGAGAAATCCAACTTTTCAATAGAAAATCACAAGTACGAATCAAAAACACAAAAGATTATTTCTCTCTTTGAAAATCCTAAAATTTGTGAACTACTCGTAACTCTGTCCTCTTTGATGAAAAATAACCTAAAAATCTATTTATAATGTCTAAAATACAAAATCAAATATAAATAGGAAAATTGGGTTAGATAAGCTCTACGAGAAACTTCTATGGGCCATATAATATTCCACAGCCCGTAATCGGGATTTTGTGCTCCTTTTCTGCAAAGCTAGAGTACTCTTCTACAAGGCCCATCTACAGGCCATATAGGATTCTACAGCCCATGGAGGGTTTCATCAGATGTACTTTCAGCACTTCTCAACTTTTTGATCCTCAAGGTATGACCTCAACTCTATGACTCATAGACTATTTGATAACTCTAGAATTTGCTATGAAACTTCTTCTATGGCCTATGAAATCTTCCACAACCCATAAGGTATTCTGTGGATCATCAAAATCTGCAATTTTAGTACACTTAGCCCAGAAATCATGCCAACCCTGTAATCCTACAAAACAAACATAACAACATATCAAATCTACTAACATCACTTTGAGAACACACAAAATCCTATGTTTTAAGCATCAAAAGGATTGTATTTTGACAACACATCAATTAGAAGTAGGCCCACATAGCCCAGGTATAGGTGGAGCAACCACTAGTAGCACATATTAATCAGATCCCTCCAGCAGTTGCCCTCACTAATGATGAGCAGTGCAGATATGAGAGGTTCAGAAAGATGACCCACCTCAATTTCAAGGTGGGAAGACCAAGGAAGCACACAAGTTTTGACTATTTACAAGGAGTTGCTCAATATCATGGGGTTAGCAGAGACTCATGGGGTACAGTATATTGCTCTATAGCTTCATGGACCAGCTAGGGAGTGGTGGAAGGCTTATTCAGGATCTCTTTTAGTTGGGTCTCCCCTGATAACTTGAGAGACATTCTCTAGTTCCTTCTATAATAGATTTATTCCTTGAAGTATCTGCAAGGAGAGCCATCTAAGGTTCGAGATAGGGTACCATGATAATTTCTGAGTATAAGATCTATTTGTGCCAGCTAGCTCTACATACTACAACTAAACTTTCTACTAAGGCAGAGAGAGTCCATCGGTTTGTGAGAGGGCTGACATATTTTACCAGATAGTTAGTGTTTTGGGTGTCTAGAGATAGTGCATCTTTTTAGTCAGTTATTAATACCGCCAAGAAGGGGGAGCTCATTTGGAGAGAGGTGTTTGGGGACCTCAAAAGGGTCCATACATCTGGACAGTTCTTATGTACCTCATCTGGAGGTAAAGGTATGACTAGGGGTGACTAGGGGAGTTGGTTCGTTCTAGTACCATGGGGTTTATGCAGCTTTGCTAGCTTATGAGGGATAACAAAGGTCCTTATGATTCTTACAGCTCAGGCCATAGCTCTTCCAACTTATAATAGAGGCATGCGGGCTGCGGTGGCTATAGTATCTCTCATATTCCTTCAAAATAACCATTCACCCTTAGATATTATTTTAGGTATGGCTCTGCAAAGCTTATGATTTGATAGTTTCCTATTTAGACTCACACCAATCCCCATCACTCATACACTGCAGCACATATTAGGGATCCATTACCACCAGCTAGAGGTACAACCCCATTGACTAGGGGTCAAGGTAGGGGCCATGTTGACAAAGGTGGACATACCAGAGGTAGAAGAGCAGGTGATGCTTCCACACTCTAGCGGTAGAGAGACCACTTCTACTAGTGGAGGACGAGGTCGCCATTATTATATTTTCCCAGGTAGACACGAGGCTAAGGTCTATGATGCAGTTATCACATGAATTGTTTCAATTTGCCATCGCTCTACATCTCTGTTATTTGATCCTGGATCCACTTATTTATATGTGTCTACATATTTTTCCTTGGGATTTGACTTGACAGGTTATAGTATGTTTGTGTCTGTGCATTTTTTGACCCCTGTAGGTGAGTCCTTAGTAGTGGATCGGGTGTACCGATCCTGTCTTGTGACTTTATCAGGCTATGAGACTTGGGTGGATATTATTATTCTTGATATGATTGATTTTGATGTTATAATGGGGATATATTATCTTTCTCCTCATCATGTTATTCTTAATTTCTATGTTAAGACTGTGGCTTTAGCTATTCTGGGTAGATCGAGTATTTATGGTGAGGTTTGAATGGGTCCTATCACAAAAAACTTATATCATATATTTGGGTAAGAAGGCTAGTGGATCGAGGTTATTTTGCTTATTTGGCATTTATCTGCGATACCAGTGTTGGGCCACCATCGATGGAGTCTATCCCTATTATTTGGGAGTTTTTTATGTGTTCCCTACAGACCTTCCTAGAGTCCCTCTTGACAGTAATATTGATTTTTCCATTGATCTAGAGCTGGGTACTAAGCCCATTTATATTCCTCCTTATTGTATGGCTCCAGCTGAGTTAATAGAGCTAACTGAGCAGCTCCAAGATCTCTTGAGTAAAGAATTCATATGCCCTAGTGTGTCACCATTTGGTGCCCCTATCTTGTTCATGAAGAAGAAAGATGAATCTATGAGAATGTGTAATGGCTATAGACAGCTGAAAAAAGTGACAATCAAGAATAATTATCCCTTCCCTAGAAGTGATGATCTATTTGACCAGCTTCAAGGTGTAGTTGTGGTTTGCAAGATTGATTTGTGATCCGAATATCACTAGCTGAGGATCAAGGCTTCTGACATTCCTAAGAGAGCTTTTTGGATGAGGTACAGGCACTATGAGTTCCTTGTTATATCATTTAGGTTAAATAGTGCCCCGAAAACATTTATAGAATTGGTGAATGATGTATTTCGATCGTATTTGGATTCTTTTGTTATTGTCTTCATTGATGATATAGTCTACTCCAAGACCAAAGTGGACCATGAGCAGCATTTGAGGGTTGTACTTTAGCGGTTTAGAGAGGAGAAATTGTAAGTTAGGTTCTCCAAGTGTGAGTTCTGGTTGAGTTCGATGGTGTTTCTGGGTCACATAGTGTCTAGAGATGGTATTCGGGTTGATCTATCTAAGATTGAGGTAGTTCAGGGTTAGACTAGACCTATTTCTACCACTGAGATTTGTAGTTTTGTTGGCCTAGCTACTTATTATAGGTGGTTGTTTTTGTGTTTTTCTGCTATAGAAGCTCCATTGACTAGGCCCACTCAAACAAATGCTCCATTCCATTGGTTTGATGAGTGTAAGGAGAGCTTCCAAAAGCTAAAATTATTATTGAATACCGCTCGTATATTGACTTTTCCAAAGGAGGGTGTTGATTTCACAGTGTATTATGATGCATTCGGGGTTGACTTGGGTAGAGTCTTGACGCAAAAGGGGAAGGTAATAATTTATTCCCCTAGATAGTTGAAGTCTCATGAAAAGAACTACCTTACCCATGACTTGGAGTTAGTAGTTGTGTCTGTGTTAAAGCTGTAGAGGCACTATCTTTACGCTGTTCATTATGACATTCTAATCGATCATTGCAGTTTACAATATATCTTTATCTTGAAGGACCTAAACTTGAGACAGGGGACATGGATTAAGCTCCTAAAGGATTATAATGTGACCATCTTGTATCACAAGGGTAATGCCAATGTAGTAGTTGATACTTTGAGTAGAAAGGCTTCTAGTATGGGAAGTCTTGTGGCTATTCGGTTTGAGGAGTGAACCTTAGCTAGGGATGTTCAGCGGTTAGCTAATGGGTTGGTAAGATTTTAGCTTTCAGAGGATGGTGGTGGTGTACTTGCTTTTTTGAATCTCATTCATCCCTTATGGATCAGATTAGGAGGCATCAGTTTGAGGATGAGAAGTTATGCTAAATTCGTGACAAGGTAATTAGAGGGGAGGCTAAGGAATCCCAACTTGATCTTAAGGGTGTATTGAGGATCGAGGACAAAATTTGTGTTCCTAAGGTACATTATTTGATCAGATTGATCCTAAAGGAGGTTCATTGTGCTAGATATTCTATTCACTTGGGGACAGCGAAGATGTATCATGACTTGAGTTGGTAGTATTGGTGGTGTTGTATGAAGAAAGATATATCAAAGTTAGTAGCTAAGTGCTTGACATGTCAGCAGGTCAAATATGAGCATATGAGACCAGGTGGAGAGCTTTAGAGGATACCATTCCCGAGTGGAAGTGAGAACGCATTGCCATGGACTTCTTGGTTGGCTTACCTTCTATAGTTGGTGGGTTGGATTCCATATGGGTGGTGGTGGATCGATTGACTAAGTTCGCCCAATTCATTCCAATTAAGGTGAAGTTTATAGCCAAGAGGTTAGCTCATCTCCACATTAGTCAGATTGTAAGGCTTCATAGAGTTCCAATTTGCATTGTGTCGGATCCTGGCTCATTGTTTACCTTTCACTTCTAGAGAGCTTTACAACATGGTTTGGGTACCCATTTGGATCTTAGTATAGCTTTTCACCCTGATGTGCTGCCGAAATGCAATATTTTTTATGCTTAAAACTTGAAATTTTGTGTGCTCTCAATGTCATGTTATTAGGTTGGATTGTGTTTTTGTTCAATTTGAAGGATTACAGTGTTGGTAAAGTTTTTGGAGAAATATGTTCAAGTTACTGGGTTTTTGGTATTCTATGGAACCCTCTACGAGTAGTGGATTAGTTCATAAGTCATGCAAAGGGTTTCATATAAAGATCCAGTGAGGGGTGCAAAGTAAAAGTCAACTCTATGAGGAGGATCTACAAGTCGTACAATGTTACATAAGTCGTAGAGTGATGGTGTTTCCTAAGGATCAGAAAAAGGAGAGGTGTTGAAAAGTCATCGGACGAGACCTCTCACAGGCCGTTGAATCTTACACGGGTCATGAAATGGTTTCGTACAAGCTCACCCTTGAACACTGCCAAAATCCATGAAACCCCAAGCTATGGGCCATGAAGTAGTTTATGGCTCGTAAATAGGTCCCGTGAAGATTGCCGACACAGTTTTCCCAGTTCATTTTGGTTTTTTATTTTACTTGTTATAAATAGGTTTTTAGGTTATTTTTCATTAAGATTTTAGAGAGGACAAAGTTTGAACCTTGCTTTTAGTGAATACACTAAAGTTTTATCATATATTGTGTGTTCTTGATTCATCTCGTGATTCTAATTGAATAGTTAGATTTTGTGGCTTCAGTTTCATCTGTGTAAGTGCTGAATTATGTTCTTCTATATCATAATCTCTGCATTTACATTGATAATGCATAGCTAAATCCACAACTAGGGTTGTGGGAACTATGATGAACTAACAAGGTAAAATCGATTAACGTGTAATTCTTGAAAGGTGTGTTAGGATATATTAATTATTCTCTTCACTTTAATTGATTTTTAACGATGGCCAACATTAGAACTCGCCTAGTATTACTTGTCGGATCAAGAAAGTAACGAATAGGAAAAGAGGTAATTAATAGGAGGCAATGGAGCTTTTTCTCATCTAATCAACCTAACCGGATTAAGGGGAGGTTGTACTGGAATTAAAGGGTTAGTAGTGTCACACCACAGAGACAGATCAAGTTTTGGGGTGAAATTTACCTATTTGCTGGATCAAAGACTTAGGTAAACCTAACTTATTATCCTATACCTACACACTGGAGAAGAATAACATGTGTTCGATATTACCAAGTTAGGGATTCATGGGGAAAACTTCACCCTAGTTAGCCATTCAACTGATCGTTCATTACTTACATTCATTTAGTTTAATTTAAATTTGTGTTTTTAAACCCCTCTTTCCTCGGGATATAAGTAGGTTAATCATTCTCAAGGTGCCTTGAATTGATTCTGGAGTCTACCATATTCCTCGTAGGAATGATCCTAACCTCGGTTAGGTTATTTACTTGACGATCACTTTAGTGACAAAAGGAGGTGTGACTTGAGCGACATCAAGTATTTTAGCGTCGTTGCCAGGGAATATGGCTAGACTTGGTTAATTCAAGTACGTTTGGGGAATTAATCCTTATTTCCCTAATTTTATATTTTTTGTTATTTTTCTTTGTGTGTAGGTGTAGTGTATGCACAATACGCGAAGTCAAGGACATCCCTTGCCTCCATTTGATCCCAAGATTCAAAGAGCACTACGTAGGATAGCCATAGACAACACCAATAACACCGCGAATGATGCGACAAATGCAGCGCTGAAGAGAAACAATGGAGACAATAATCAACCACCACCACAGGGTCTACAAGCCACAGCAAATCAGTGGAATCAATATTGGCTTGACCCTATGGCAATGGATATTACGGGATGTATTGTGTTACTCCGACTATCGGATGACACAAAGTTCATCATTTTGAGTGGATTCATCCAAATGTTGTAGAATTGCAGGTTGTTTACAGGCCTTCCATTAGAGGATCTTCATAACTATCTATACAACATTTGTGTTCATTTATAAGAGTATGATGGGAACCAAAATCTCTTTATAGATGTCATTGGGCTCCGTGTCTTCCCGTCTTCTCTTACTGGCAACGCAATGTTATAGTTATCGGAGCTCCCACAGAGTTCAATCAACAGTTGAGAAAAATTGCAGACAACCTTTTTGGAAAAGTTTTTCCCCATCTCGAAGAAGCTAAAGTTTAAAATTAATAACTTTGAGCAGATTCCTGGTGACTCGATCGGTGCTACGTGTGAGAGATTCAAAAAATATTTGAGACGTGTCCCTGGTCACAAAATTGTTGACAAGGCTATGGTGGAGATCTTCTATAAATCCCTTGATAAGAATGGCCAAGCAGTCATTGACACAATTATGAGGGTCTCTTTCATTGATCACCCATTCTAGGAGGTTGCTCAGAGATTAGAACGCATGGTCAAAACTAACCATGCATGGGGTACGAGGGAGAAATCTACTATAAGGACCTAATTCTCAGTTAGCAATAGTCTAGTGCAAGCACAACCCAGTAAGGAAGTGATGCAGGAATTGGCGCAGATTAATACTAATATTGAGCTATTAATAAAGCAGAACATGGAGCGAGTGAATGTTGTAACCCCAGACCGATGGGAAGTCTGAGAGGACCATTCAAGTATTAGAGGATATGTTTTAGGCATGTGTCATTGATGTTGGTGTTAGATGGGATCAACACTTGGACTTGGCAAAGTTTGCGTACAACAATAGTTACCAATCCAGCATTCAGATGGCTCCCTTTGAGGCCTTGTAGGGTTGGAGGTAAAGATCGCCTACCGGATAATTTTACTTAGCAGCGGTGTAGAGCATGGGTGTAGATATATTGAGGGATGATCTAGAGCAAGTGTATTTGATTCAGAGTAGGTTGGTGATAACCCAGAATCGTCAAAAGAGTTATGCTGATAGCTGGGTTTGACCTTTGGAGTTCATGGTTGGTGACATAGTGTGGTTGAAGATCTCACCCTTGAAGGGTGTTATGAGATTTGGGAAGAAGGGAAAGCTCAGTCTAAGGTAGGTCTATTAGTCCTTCTTAGATCCTAGATACAGTGAAGGAGGTGGCTTATAGACTTGACTTGCCGCCTAACCTGTCTTCGGTCCACCTTGTGTTTCATGTCTTGATGTTGTAGTGTTATATCCTAGATGAGTCTCATATGATTTCCATGGATTCAGTTGAGTTAATCCCATATTTGACTTATAAGGAGAATTCGGTGGTCATTTTAGACAGACAAGTGAGGAAGTTGAGGACTAAGGAGATAGCTTTAGTAAAGGTCTAGTGGAGCCATAGGCCCGAGAGTAAGGCTACACAGAAGATGGATATGGATATGTATGCCCAATACCCCCAGCTTTTTAAACCTCCATGTATGTTTATTATCTCATATTCAAGGACGAATATTATTTTTAGTAGTGAATGATGTAATGACCTCAAAGGTCATTTTTGGCATTCTTGACAAAATTACCCAAAGTATCCTTGAGTCATTTTTAGTTGAGTCTAAAAGTTGGATCTTGAAAACCTTGTGAAAACTTGGAGTTTTTATAAAGAAAAAGTATTTAAAGGCTTAAAGTTGGAAATTTTAAGTTTTATAGTCATCTTGAGTTTCGAGTGTCGAAATTCAATTATCTCGATTCCATTAGATCCAAAATGCAAAATTTGGTCTAGGAAAACTTTCGAAACTGAATTTGGAGTTAAAACAAAGATTTTAGATCCAAAGTTGCAAGTTTAGTTGATATTGGATCATAGTTTGACTTTGATAAACATTTGGAGTTCGGAAGCTCAAATCAAAATTCTCACAGTTCTAATGGTTCTGGATGGTAAAATTAACGCTAAAAATAGTCTCGTTGAAATTTTTAGAGTCCTCGATGGCAGTTTGGGTATTTTGAGTTTTAACTAATTTCTTTGGGTTATATCGGATTTCGGTCCAAGAAGGTCTCAAATTTGAATTCTGTGGATTCCATTGAGTTTGAAACGTCATTTTTAGTACGGTTCCATGTCTCAATTGTGTGAATCAGGTTTCAAACAAATTCCAAGGGTCCATTCCAAGTGTGAAATTGTTATTTTGGACCGATATCTTGTGCACCCTGCTTTACACTCCACACTCGTGGATTGTCCCTCCGTGTTATCGGAGGCCTAGCTATTGTAACCTCTGCGTTCACAAAGGCCTTGACTCTTACACTCCGTGTTCACGGATGGGTCCTCCGCGTTTGTGGAGTACAAATTTTACCTGAACAGTGAGTGTTTTAAAAGTGATGGGTTTTGTTATTATTTTTCCATTTTCAACCCTCCAATCTCTGGTTTTGAGAGAGTTCTCAATGTTTTTCAAGCCAAAACTATTAGGTAACTATTTTCTAACCTATTTCTTTAATTTTCATTGATTAAATTGTGTTTTTAACTTAGAAATAGGGGTATTTAATTGAAGAAATTGAGAATTTTTTGGACTTTTATTTCTAAAGCTAAATTGGTGATTGTGACCTTATTTTAACTTCATTTTCAAAATGGTTTTCACAATTGGAATTCTTATTACTTGGAAAATATTTTTATGTATTAATGTTTAGATTCCAAGCACTTTTCCGACATGGATTTCTTTACTATTTTACCTTTTTCCAAAGTTGATTGATTTTAGTATCATTAGATTCGTAATGTAATTGTAATTCTATGTTTGACTAGATTATGGTGATTTAGAGTATCGTAGAAAGGGAAAAGTCATGGATTTGACTTCATTTGAGACTTCTACTAAGGCAAGTGGACTTCTAACCTTTTGTTCAGTTTGATTGAACCGTGAATGCTCCTATGTGTATGAAATTAGATGATTTGGGAATGAATTGGGATAGAATTATTTTACCGTAGGCGTTGATCATGGGATTTTGGATTTGGGTAATTGTTCATGTTGTGAAATCTTAACTTGTGAATTAATTGTTGATTCATGATACATGTGACCTTGTGAATTATGAGCTATTGGTATTGATATGGAACCGATATTGAGATTTCTATTAATGATGCTGAGATTTGATAACATTGACATGGTGATGATATTGAAAATTGCATCTATTTGTTACTTGTGCATTGATACTTGTGATGGCTATGGTCAAGAGATGAGTAAGGCAACATGTGGATTGGTGGACGAGGTCTCTACTACTTGATGATTAGCCAAGGTTACTACAGGGGAGTCGAGGTAATATGTTGGTTGATGATGTGAGTGAGGTTGCTTCCGGTCGAGTGAGCATTGGTCGAGGTCATTGTCGACAAAGTTCATGGATACATAGTCCTTGCGTGGCCTCCATGGGTTTCAGCCTGAGTTTATCAGCGGATGTGTATCATAGGACAGACATACATCATGATTATTTGACATTGCATCGCATTATTCACATCTCGTGGTATCCACTCCATCTCTTATCATTTTTTCTTGATATTGTTGTAAGTAATGCTTGTGGAATTGTGAATAAGTTGAAAATTGTTTATAGTATTGGAGATCTATTATGCTATTTGACTTTGAGCACCTATTGAATATTTTGAGATACTATTCTATGAGGTGTGTACATATATGCCTATGTATATTGTATTGTGCTGGGAATTTCCTGAGTGCAGATGTGTAGTGTGGCAGTATGTTGTTGGGTGGATAAGAGTACTTGTGTTCTTCATTGTTTTACTTTAGGTTAGTTTCTATTTGTTGAGTTTCTTACTATTTGATGTTTGCCTCTTTCTACAGTTTTATAGGTTGTGAGCATGGTCCTTCTTGCAAGCCTTCTTGTTATAGGATCGAGCATTCGGATCACTTGAGAGGTAGTTATTTGTACCTTCAACAGACCTTCAAAGATTCTATTTATGTTTTGTTCTATTTGAGTACTAGACATTGAGACTTGTATTTCATTTGAATATTCTAATTATTAGAGGTTTGTACATGTGACACCAGTTTTGGGATGGTTGTAATTTTATTTTTCCATATACTTATTTATCTTATTAGACTGTTTATCTTCCGCTCGTTATCATTTTGGGTTGTTTCGTGTTGGGCTGACCTGCCTTGGTAGGTTAGGTGAGTGTCATCACACCCAATTTTTAGGTCATGATAATTTAGTATCTGAGCCCTAGGTTCATAAGTCTCACATGTGTACAAGCCCAGTCTAGTAAAGTCTAGAGGATCGATGTGAAGACGTCTGTTATAGGCTATGAACATTGTTAAGAAATTCACTTTACTTCTTTCTAATCAATTCGTGTATGGATTTTGTTTAAGTGTTGAGCGATCATGTGTCATTTTGGCAGATGGTGAGCCTAGAGCAAGATCAGCTAGTGGATGAGGAGAGGCAACCTCCAAGATTACTATTAAAACCCTAGCTAGGAGTAGGGGCCAAGCAAAAGGTCGAGGTAAAGGTTGGGTCTGAGGAGAAGCACTGGCTAGAGATTATGAGAGGGGCATCTCCCCTAAACTAGTGAGAGAGCCTAGAAAGGGGCACGTTACTCCCAAGTATGTTACAACACCACTACTACAGGATACCCTTCTGAGCGTTTTGAGTGTACTTGAGATCATAGGGCAGGCAGATAGCCCAGGTGATACGCCAGGTACTTCATAAACATGGGTTAGGGTTTAGCCTCAGGATCAGCCGCAAGCCCCCATGGCCCAGGTACAGATGGAGCAACCACTAGCATTATCTATTATCAAGATACCTCCAGTAGTTTCCCTTACTAACAATGCACAGCATAAATATGAGAGGTTCAAAAAGATGGACCCACCTCAGTTTCAGGGTGGGAAGACCAAGGATGCACATAAGTGTTTGACTACTTGTAGGGAGTTTCTTGATACCATAGGGTTAGCAGAGACTCATAGGGTACAGTATGTTACTCTCCAGCTCCGTGGACCAACTAGGGAGTGGTGGAGGACTTATTCGGGATCTCTTTTAGGTAGATCTCCCCTGATGACTTGGGAGACATTCTCTAGTGCCTTTTATGAATAATTTATTCCTTGGAGTGTCCGCGAGGAGAGTCGTCTGAGGTTCAAGAGTTTGAGATAGGGTACTATGACAATTTTTTAGTATGAGATTCGATTCTGCCAGCTAGCTCGGCATGCTACAACTATAATTCCTATTGAGGCAGAAAAAGTTTGTTGGTTTAGGAGAGGGCTGGCATATTCTATCAGATATACAGTGTTTTGGATGTTTAGAGACAACGCATCTTTTCAGTTAGTTGTTAGTTCCACCGAGGAGGCAAAGTTCATCCAAAGAGAGGATTTTAGGGACCCCAAAAAGGTTCGTACATTTGGACAATTCTCAGGTGCCTTATCTAGAAGAAGAGGTATGACAAGAGAAGGTGGTTTATTCCAGTACCGCTGGGTTTGTGCAGCTTTGCTAACTTCTAAGTGAGTGTGATATCCTTGCGATTCTTATAGCTCAAACCATAGCTCTTCCAGCTCACAGCAGAGGCTTGTAAGTCGGGGTGACTATATTATCCCTCATGTTCCTTCACAATAGTCGTTCACCCATAGATCTTATTTTAGTTATGGATCTGCAGAGCATATGATTTGACAGTGTCCCATGCAAACTCACACAGTACCCTATCACTCATACACTGCAAAATTAGTAGGGATTTGGCATCACCAGCTAGTACAGCCTCATAGACTAAGGGTTGAGGTAGGGGTCATGTTGGCCGAGGTGGATGAACCTGAGGTAGGGGAGAAGGTGATGCTTCCACACATTTTGGTGGTAACGGGACCAATTCTACTAGTGTAGGATAGGGTGTCCATAGTTATGCTTTCCTAAATAGACTCGAGCTTGAGGCCTCTAATTTGGTTATCACAGGTATTGTTCTAGTTTGCTATCGTGTTACATCTGTTTATTTGATCCTGGATCCACTTATTCATATGTGTTTGCATATTTTTCCTTGGGATTTTACTTGCCATGTGATAGTATGTATGCGCCTGAGCATGTTTTGACCTCGGTAGGTGAGCCCTTAGTAGTGGATTGGGTGTACTGATCCTTTTTTGTGACTTTATTAGGATATGAGACTTGGGTCGATATGATTATTCTTGATATAGTCAATTTTTATGTTATATTGGGGATGGATTGGCTTTCTCTCCCATCGGGCTATTCTTAATTGCTATGTTAAGACTGTAACTTTAGCTATTCCAGATATATCAGGTATTGTATGGCAAGGTTCGAGTGGGTCCTATCCTAACAAAATTATATCATATATTCAGGCACGAAGGCTAGTGGATCGAGGTTGTCTTACTTATTATGCATTTATTCTCGATACCAGTATTGAGTTACCACAGATTGAGTCTATCCCTATTATTTGGGAGTTTGTTGATGTGTTCCCTATAAACCTTTCTAGAGTACCTCCTGACAGGGATATTGATATTTCCATTGATCTTGAGCCAAGTACTAAGCCCATTTCTGTTCCTCCCAATCATATGGCTCTAACTGAGTTGAAAGAGTTAAAGGATTAGCTCAAGTATTTCTTGAGTAAAGGGTTCACACAACCTAGTGTGTCTCCGTGAGGTGACCCTATCTTCTTCTTAAAGAAAAAGGATGGCTCTATGAGAATGTGTATTAACTATAGATAGCTGAACAAAGTGATAGTCAAGAATAAGTATCCCCTCCCTAGAATTGATGATCTATTTGACCAGCTTCACGGTGCAGCCGTGTTTTCCAAGATTGATTTGAGATCCAGATATCACCAACTGAGGATCAAGGTTTCTGACATTCCTAAAAGAGCTTTCCGGATGAGGTACGAGCACTATGAGTTTCTTGTTATGTCATTTGGGTTGACTAATGCCCCGACATCATTTATGGAGTTGATGAAAGGTGTATTCCAACAATATTTGGATTCTTTTGTTATTATCTTCATTTATGATATATTGGTCTACTCCAAGACCAAAGTAGACCATGAGCAGCACTTGAGGGTTATACTTTAGCAGCTTAAAGAGGATAAGTGTTATGCTAAGTTTTCCAAGTATGAGTTTTGATTGAGTTTGGTGGCGTTTCTGGGTCATATGGTGTCTAGAGAGGGTATTCAGGTTGATCCAATAAAGATTGAGGCAATTCAGGGTTCAACTAGACCTACTTCGACCATCAAAGATCCAGCATCTCTTGAAATATCACCGTGCTCACTCATATTTTCACCTGAAAAATCACCAAAAACACAAAACAAAAATTAAAGGGAACAACTACTAAGAACAAGTTCAAACTAACACTTCAACGAAAGAATTAAATGCCAA
The DNA here is from genome assembly GCA_038996855.1 of Solanum aculeatissimum. Taxonomy (NCBI): domain Eukaryota; kingdom Viridiplantae; phylum Streptophyta; class Magnoliopsida; order Solanales; family Solanaceae; genus Solanum; species Solanum aculeatissimum. Next base: position 1,871 of record JBCEWC010010317.1, on the reverse strand, counting down.
TCCCCGGCAATGGCGTAATTTTTTATGCTCCCAAAATGCTCTCCTAACCTCAAAAGAGTAAGAGGTTGTTAAAATAGATGGATGGGAGCATGTCGAGGATGTGCATAATTGAAAGTAATTCCAACAAATGGGTCTCTAATATTGAATATAATGGCTAATTTACTTGTCGGTAGGCTAGAAAGCTAGTAATATAACTACAGTTAAGTCAATCATGGTGTATCAATATGAATCAGTTAAGACTTTATATACAATTCAGATAAGAGCCAAAGGAACCTATGCATATTATAGTTGAAAAATCTAATACATTAGTCGATTGAATCCTATTACTGCATTTAATTCCAACACACAATACCCAAGACTATTACACAATCCTTCCACTTCGAATACTCAGTTTCATGAAATATTCAAAGATCTAAATATGAATCTAAGTTTGCAACCATAGATTTACAATTATAAATGAAGCAAAATGCAAACCCACATCAAATCAGCACATACTACTTAATTAGATTGAAGAATCATGGTATGAAATCAGCATTCAGCTACATAACACATCCCTAACATGGAGATTTTTAGCCACTCATGTTCAAAATAGAAATTGAGTTACCAAAGGGATTATCCATGATAGTAGGATTCATAATCTAAAAGAAAATTGATGTGAAACCTCTTATCCTCTTCAATTCTTCACCTCCAAGCCAAGTACAAAACCTTCTTCCTCAAGCCAAAAGTATTTTCTGATGACTGTACCTCCAATCTCTCTAGAATGTGTAAGTGAAATGACCCAAAAATCTCAGTGTTCCCTTTTGGAAATCTTCCCCTTTTCCTTTTATACTCCGAACAAAAATACCCTTAATTTTTCATGATTCACTATTGAGCGATCAAAATCGACCATCGCCGAACACATTCGGCGATCCATCGAAGTGAAAGAGACTGCCTTTTAGAACATTCATTTAGCCTCCTAGAATTTGTAACATTAGGAGACGAGAATATTCATCGTTGAATCACTTCGACGATCCACCAAAGTGTGACATGCGTTGCCTTTTTTAACCTCAGATTTCCTTTTCTTCCTTGCCAATATCTGTAATATTAGGCAATGGCACTGTGGATCGCCGAATAACTTCGGTGATCTGACGAAGTGTACATTTCATATCCCTTTATCACCTTGCACTTGAGGTTGCACACTGCAATATTAGGTGGTCAGTTGTACCATTCATCGTACCTCTAATCGATTTTCACCTTTTTAGGGTATTTTTTCTCATTTTGTCCTGCTTTTCTAAGATTCATCCCTTCATGCATCTTCTTCCTCATTCCTAGCATCAAACACACATTTTGTTAATATTCGAGGCAAAAAAACACATCGAGGATAATATTTTATTCAATTTCAGCTCTATATGAGTCCAACATGCGGACTCGTCAGACTCTCTCATAAAATCTCTTATTTTAGACACTAGGCTGAACTACGAGGCCAACTATAATCCATATAAGCTTCTACATACCATAGAAGTCAATCCATTGGAATGAGTATGAGATTTGAGGTTCTAAAGTACCTGAGAACACTAATTTGAAAATTTTCACTAAATGATTATAACTTTTTACTTTGAACTCCAAATGAGAAAATCTTGGTGTCGTTGGAAAGAGGATTCAGAGACCATTAAGTTGATATATTTTGGGAAACCTAACTCTTTATATTCTAGGAGATATATTTGTTTGAAGTTGACCTTCTATGAACTCGTACAAAAAATTAGTCGATAGAAATTCATTGGATTTACTTGATCTAAATGATCCTATATGACCCTAAATGTCACGACCCGAATAGGGGGCCTAGATGTGACATGGCGAAGGAGAACCCGAAAGTCCTCGATCAAGCCATCATA
>JBCEWC010010316.1:0-17775 GCA_038996855.1 Solanum aculeatissimum | reverse complement strand
TTAAATTTGATTTTAAGTTTTCAATTAAGTTATGGGTTCTTCCATTATTGTTGTAGATTAGTGTTGGGAATTGTGTGCCGTAGTTTTTAGGTGGTTTAAACATGATTTTAAGCTTGAATTCATGAATGTTCATTGAAACCCTTATTGATCAATTTGCATGTCCCTTTCATGATTTAATTAAGCATGGGTAACTTGCATTATGATTTGTTTATGGATTTCTACATGATTCATGATGAAATGTCTTTCAAATTGTGAAATTAAGTTTAAATTCCATTACCCATGTTCTTGTTCATCATTCATGGCATATGCATGGTTATTGTTCCATTGGAACCCTTGATTGAAACTCTCGATAAACTCATGTTCATGTAATATTATGATTTGTGATCACATAGTCCCTTGCCATAGCTTTTTGAGCATATTGGTTGCTTGCACCATATTGATATGTCTTGATTGATTGCTTGACAAGCCCATGTAGATGAGCTACTCCTATTGCATTGACATGGAATGATCATGAAATATTTTGGAAACTCTTGTTGGCCTATGGCCTAAGCATGAACATGATTCTTGTACAATGGTTTTGACATGACTAATGATGCATAATTTTGAAAGAATGTAAATTTCCCGTTTTGAATGTAGCATGTATATATATACATATTCTCGTGGGATGAGACTTAGCACCTAGGGATTGGGTGGCAAAATGGGGTATCTCCAAGCCCCGCCCATTCCGTCAAACCATGTGCCCCCATGGGTATATATATATCCCTAGATAGGAATTTCATGTCATGCTATCCCTTGTTTCAAAGGTGTCTTGGGTTCTACCTGGCAAGTAAACTGGATCCGGATAGTGGCTCGTTCGGGTCACTCATGTTATCGGTTGAGGTTACATCCCCACTATATATGAACATAGGATTGCATCTCATGCATCATGGCATAGCATATTGTTATACTACTCTTTGGCTACAGACATTCCTTTCGTATTACTTGTCCCCTTGTCATGTTGCGTGGTCATACTATACTTTTCATATGCATTGCATGCCCGCATACTTAGTGCTTAATTGTACTAACCCATATTCTTGTCTACATGTTCTAACCACGTAGGGACTAAGGGTGATATCTACATTCTACCGGACGACGCATGATATCTTATTGAAGACTCGCTAGTGGTGAGCCCTCTTGTTCAAGGGCAATAGCCACCTTCTATCTACCACTTTATTTTATGTATTTACTTTCTATGTCTTGAGGGTGAGCCTCAAACTTGTTGAGGCCCCGCTCATCTATGTAGAGGCATTGTTGGACAAATTTATACTCTTGTACGTTGGCTTATATGTTGGATATTTGGTTATATAATACGATGCTATTTATCTTGGTTTATGATCATGTTCTCTTGTTATTATATTGACTTGAATGATGAGTATTGTGAATGACTATATGCTATGTGTATACATGCTTGTCCCATTCCCGAAATTATCCCTATAGGTTGAGTCTCAAGTCCCAAATCCCTTAGAGCTTACGTGTTATGTGTTTAGCTTCCGTGCTTCCAAACTGATGATGTTTGTAATGATGCTATGATGGCATGATCGAGGGTATTTGGATCCTCCTTCGCCATGTCACATCTAGGCCCCCTATCTGGGTCGTGACACTACAGTGCCCGTCAACTGGTACATGGTCCGTGTACCTGATCGCCTAGCTTGCCTTGGCCTCGTCTTCAACTTGAACTCTCGGGGGACTTTCTGGAACACTTCACGGAGGGACTCACGGACCGTGTGGATGCACACGGACCATGGGATGGTCCGTGGAGCCACACTTGGCCTGGAGTCTAGCCCCATAACCTTGCCAAGGTTCTGCCCCACTTGACGGGACACCCTCACGGGCCGTGAAGTATCTAACGGACCGTGGGGTGGTCCGTGCGACTAGACTTGGTCCTTGGCTGGGGTCCTGGCCACCAGTGGCTCCCTGGATCATCACACGACCACCCCCACGGACCATGGACCCTCACACGGTCCGTGGTCCAACCCTTAACCCATTTCCAGAGCCTCTTTTCCATTGTCCTTCTAATTACGGGCAATCTCACTGTTTTAGCTATAACTTTCTCATACAAACTCCGAATTGAGTGAACCAGTTGCATTGCGAAGATAACTCAAAGGGATTCAATTTGATATATAGTAGCCCACATAGTTCATCCCGTACCAAAAGCTATGATTTCTCAAAGTATACTGTCCAACCGGCCTCTCTATGTTACCAAAAGGTCCATTTTGAATCCGGCTACTTAAAATTAACCCATGGCTACCAAAATTCAACCATGACCAGTTCATTACTATCCAAGATCAACCATTAAGAAGTTCAAAAATTTTTGGGTCGTTACAATAGTCCAATAAAAAATATAGAAATATGTTACTTCCCCAACACAGCAAATGTACGTGGTCAATTCAAGTAATATAGTGCCTCTTATTAGGAGCCAGGATGTCGAACCCAAACGACTTAAATTATATTTTAAGTATAAATCGAAGGTGGGTATGCTTAGTGTATCTTCTTAGGAGATGATAAAAAGTGGTTGTTAAACTAAAATAACTAACTAAAACTACTAATATCAAATGATCTTGAGGGAAAGTTCAATATATGCAAGATTCCTGGAATGTAACCATTTCGACGTATATCCTAGGCTCAATACTCATAATTATATCTAGGTTTTCTCATTATTGATTCACAAGGTTGAAAATACCTAAGCAGGGTTGCACACCTCTATTGGGCTACTCTCACTAACAGTCTAACTACATCGTTGAGTGGGGATAGACATGATTAATGAGGATGCTTTAATGTTATCTTCCTGTATTTGAATCGAGCTAGGTGTATGGGTAGTTGTCACAGGTCTCCCATACACGAATCAATCTAGTTTTCTAGATGAACAAGCTCCCTATACCTCTGCGTTCTATTTACTCCAACATCTCTCGAATCCAGAGTGAACAACAAGTTTACCCCATGGTTGACCAGACTATGAAGCATAGATAAAGGAGATATAAGAATAATTAAGTGGAAACCCATTCATAAATAGCAAATATTAAGAACTAAGACATTGTCTATGACTACAATCCCAGAGTATGGGAAATTAACCACTCATGATTGTTCCAAAACACATGAAAAGCTAATGAACATTCAAGAATGGAAATTGAAGAAGAAAAACCAACCAAAATAACCCTAAAATGGAGTTCTTAGTCATGTCTTCGTGTTCCCTCTCAAAACTCGATACTAAAAAAATAATATTTTAAAACTGAATTTAAACTTAGGGAGCCCATTTCTTGATTTTTACCCTCGCGTTTTCAAAGTTTGCAACGCGTACATTGACTCCCGAAGTGTATTTCTACATTTTCTGCTAGCTTGGCCAATTTTCCTTTTTTCTGCTCCAAGTTCGCGATGTGAACTATTACCAGTTTAGTGTTTCACACCATTTTCTCCATCTTTTCTCTTGTACAACTTCCTGCATAGGTCCACGACGCAGACACATGCATTCTTACTGGGCTTATTGACTTCTTCACTTCATTCTGTAGTTGTGTCCTTTCTAAATCTCCATATGTGAACCCGGACATGCATTATTTCTCAAAAACCTACAAAAACACAACCAACACGCCTCTTGACCCAAGATTAGCAAAATAAGCTAAATTACACTAAAACACTCATAATCTATGGATTTATCCTATGACTAGGCTCTTTACATGGATAATTTTGGCTAATTTGGTGTATAAATACGCCTAAGATCACCACCCCACACTTAGCGCTTTGTCCGTCCTTGGATAAATCAAGACACATAAATGTGATCACTAAATAGTAAGTAAAGGGTACATTTTACAAGTGGGTTTTCTGAACCAGGTCAAACCTCTTTCAAAACTTTTAACAATGTCACATTAAACCTTGGATCATGATACAATGCGAACTGCTGCAGAATTTTGTTAATAACTACTCTAGTTATCAACCCTTCGACAATTATGTGCCTTCACAAGAAGAACTACCCATGATCACACCATACAAAGCTTTGTTTTAGAGATTAAAGTGGGTACAGTATCAACGCTCGCTCTCCCAAAAGATGTCTCATGTTGATTTCAATTTCTATAGGCTTGCCTTTAATGTGCACCCTCACTAGACTCAGAATCTAACTTAAAGGATCACATAGGTATTTTATTTGGTTGTAACGTAGGCTAAAGGCGGGTGGATTGTGATTCAGGGTATATGATTAAGTGTCTCTACTCCCAAGCGCTTTTAGCCTCCACTACTCTTACTTATTGTTCTACCTCATATTTACTTTAACTGCACATCCCTGCCTAACCTACAAATTAAAAAGGAAACTCTTTTTCTTTTTCTTTTTTTTTGTTCAGGGACAATGTCAATCAGCGACTGGTCATGGAACCTTACTATTTTAAGTTGATACATGCAAATTTACACTCCAAATAAAGAGTAAAGTGGTCGTTGATCAAATATACAACCCAACAAGAGTTGGGGTCGATCTCACAGGGAATGTGTGAGAATATATCTATTAGCACTTAGTTCCAGATGTAATACCTATTTACAAAACACATGTGCATAATATAAATGGGAGTTTTTGTGATTAAAAACTAAGTTGCAAAGAGATTCTAGTAACTAACTAACTAACGGTAACTACTGGAGTCCAATAATTAATTGCAAAGCTAGGATTGCGGTCCCTATGACACCCAACTCGATAGTCAAACTTAGGGATTATATGGTCATGATTGTGTACACAGAGTTAAACAAGTAGTTAACACCTAATTCACCTTCCGATCTTTCTTAGGTGCATTTTATTCATTACCTTTCGGTCTCAAAACGTATATCCTTTTTGCCCCTTGTTATGAACCCCAGGATGCTCTCACCTTCCGGTTTCAAGCACTTAGACTAGGTTAATAACCCCAAATTCTTTTGTAGGACTCTTTTCCTAATCACTACATCCCTTTGGGCATGTAATGAATACAGGCATATCCTAATGCATCGACTCATTAAGGAATAAATTAAATTAAAGAATCCCACGATGCATACGATAATTGATCCCGAATTTCACCCTAAATTTGCCTATCTTAACTAGTTGTCATGGTTCTCACAACCCTAGTTGTGGGTTTAGTCTAGCATAATTGATGAAAACATGTTATAAACAGGTAAATAAATCATAGAAAGAACTTACGATTGAATAAACAAGGAATCCACAGATTATAATCGCGAACCAACGAATGAAAACCCACAAATTTAATGAAAATCTCTCAAAAGCTTTGTTCTCTCCTTGAATTCTCTCTCCACCAGTCAATAATAATTAAAAATGGAATAAAAATGTATATACATACAAAAGAAAACCTAATCCGACTTGAAATAGGAAAACTGGCTTTGACATGGCTGATGGAAACTACACGGCCCGTGTGACACTTCACCGACCATCACACGGTCCGTGGTCCTCCACTTGTGTTTTCATTTTCACCTCGGGCTCTTCCTCACATCTATCTTCATGGCCCGTGGGATGTCACACGGCCCATGGTGGGTCTCGTGTGACTCCACTTCGCGTGATTCTTTCTATTTTCCATGACAACCCACATTAGACAAATAACCAGTTCCATGATTCATGTGCACTCCCACGGTCTGTGTGAGGTACCATGGGACTTGCCTTGTGTCTTTCACTGCCTCCTGTGGTTCCCAAAGGCCAAGTGCAGGCTAACGACAAGGCTCACGGTCCGTTTCATACCTTACAGACTGTGTTACCCCACTTGGTGTTGCACTTGAGTATTTTGCCCATTGCTTCGATGACCATTGTCTTAACTTGTGTCAGCTACACGGTGTAGTACACAACCCGTGTACGTCTTCACGGTCCATGACAGACTCCATTTTTTGTTCCTTGTTGACACCTTGTTGTATTTCCATGAGTGCACACCTAAGATGACAAAGTGCGAGTCAACGGACGTCCCCACGGTCTGTGAGAGGGTTCACGAGCTGTGAGGGTTATTGTGAGGCCTCACTTGGTTCATTTGCTGCTTTTCTCCTTCCCGTGGTGCATCCCCTCTTCTGGATGGCTTGTCATACGGACCGTGTAAGGCCACATGGCCCGTGAGGGTGCCCATGTGGTCCTTGTTCAGTTTATTTTCCTCACTTTAAGCCTCCTTTTTGTCCCAATCCATGCCTTAGCCTTTTTCCTAAAAAATAACACTAAACAACACATTAAACCCACGAATTTGCTTGAAAACTCATAAAAATTCCATGTTAAAAACGTTATAGGAGTCGTATTATCATGACTCATCAACGCTCTCAACTTAGAATTATTGCTTGTCCTCAAGCAATGACCAAAAACAAACATCACGACACACAAATACAAACCTCTAACTGGAATCATACAACAACCCTTAAATCAATCACACATGCCCAGAAAGTAAGCTCACAATGTACTTGCACCCAAATAGACTTACATAGATCAAGTTAAGCATCACACCATATTCAGTTGGTCCATATAGGCTCAAGAACAAAGAAGACTAGTTAGGTTAACAACTAAACAGTGCATGGATAGTGCCCTTATTACAAAGAAGTCTCGCTCAGAGCATATACATACAACACAGAGACTGGAATGTAGACACTCACGTTCATAAAAGATTTTTAATTGACCCACGAGTACAGACCATATGCTTGCCCTTATTTTCACCACTTTACTCTCAAATGACTTTTTTAGGATCACCTTAGGACTTTTACAGCTGTAACATAGGCTCGGGCTAGGGTGTGGTATATTTAGGATCACATTGACTAATATTCTCCTCCAAGACACTACTTTGGCTTAGCCCTCTACTTTTGGTACCTAAATTTTTATTGTCCCCTACTTTCTTTGCTGTTGGGAGTGTCTTTCACTTTTCTTCATTTTTTTTTCTTTTTCTTTCTTTCTTTTTATTATTTTATTTATTTATTTATTTTTTATACTTATGGTCACACTCCCAAGAATTTCCTTTCCTCTCGTCACTTAACTCTTTTCCCTTTTTACTCTTTTACTTTTTTCCTCAATATCCACCCTTAACTTAGGCTTTTAGCCTGGGATGAGGTGCACAATGTCTTTTTAAAAGGACCAGGTCTAGTAAAAGCCACCCTCAACTTAGGCTTTTGACCTAGATTGAGGTTCACAATATCCTTAGAGAGACCAGGGCCAAAGTAAGGATTCACAAATAGACAAGGGAGGTGAGTTGGGTGATAACAAAAAAAAATGGTTTATTCAAGCTAAACTTTTTGGTTCAAAGGGAACAATTTCATTTGGTAGGTTCATTTTGGGCTGAGTGGCTTTACACGAAAATGGCCTAAGATACTTTCCTAATCTACTCATTCAATTGTTCTAGTGGGACTAACCTGGAAAGTTTTAGCTTACACGTATGTCAATCGAATTAGACAAATAGGCTCATACGCATATGGTACATATCCTCCACTACTTAGTATTTAACCAACACAGTCATGCTTCATTCATCAAGATGCCTACTAGAAAATATATGCAATGCTTTACAAAGATTGCACAGGTTAGATAGGATGGGATGCATGCACATACAAGCGATTTGACAAAATTATTAACTTGGGGAAGTCACATAAATCATTGGTTACTGTAGACTCCTATAAAGACCTATCTTTATGCAAATAATACAACCTAAACATGCCAGTTCTACTAGATAATACACCTGAGAGAAAAGAAATATGGCAACAAAAACTCCCTGGTGGCAGGAATGCCCCACCCCCTTCAAAAAAAAATGCAATGCCCTCAATGCACATAGAATAGAAAATATCAAAACAAAGGGGGAAAACATACCTGAGATGCCCTAGGCGTCAGGTTGATCATCAACGGGGTGCGACCCCCCAATGGGGTCGTCTCCATCAAAATACGGGGCATGGCCAAAAGAAATCTCCGAGGCCCCAACTTTAGCCGCCTCATAAGCATGTCGCTCCCGTTCTTCCTACTCTGCAGCAGCCCGCGTTTGGGCTCTTAGCGCTTTGTGCAGTTGTTTCTCCTCACCCACCTTAGCATCAGATGGTGGGTTGTGTCTCTAAGAACGCTTTATATCTTTCCCTTTACGCCTAGGGGCCTCAGCATATGGTGCAGGGACAACTGTATGTGCAGGAGGTACATCCCAATAATCCCCCTAGAGATGGTGCAGGGGCTGGGGTAGAAAATAACTTCATCAGCGACTCCGCCGAGAGAGGCAATAGAGGAAGGTTGTAGTGAGAAATTAGCACGGCTATCTGCTTCTTCATTTTAGCGACCGTGTTCACAATATTTGCTACCTCCAGTCCTGACAAGCTGTTGAACTATTCATTGAAGTAACCCTCCAAGCTGTTTACCTGGTTTTGGAGAATAGCTATCTGGCTCCGAATGTTGGCTCGGATCGATTCCACATCTAGATTCACATGGGTTTGGATGACCTACGACATCCGCTCCATGATTTGATTCATTATGGATCGAGTTTGTTTCTGGTCATTGACCAACCAGGCCAGAAACTCATAAGGGACATATACATATCCCGTTACCATAGGTGGTTGTGAACTACTTCCCTCAGGCTATTTCAACTCCTCACCCATCGGTGGAACACCCGTAAACCCCTCAAATGACATAGGTTGCTATGGGGCAACTTGGGGAAACATGGTCAGGCCACCAGGCCGCTGCACTCTGGTCCAAAAGAGCGGGTTGTTGACATATTTGATTAAGGCAATATTGACCGTTACTGATGGAAAAATCTTCCTGTCCAGAAACTGAGTGGTAGAGACACGGGCTAGCCTGCAGAGGGCTCTAATTAAGCATGGGAATGGGAAGGTAACCCGGTCACTTAATGCCCTATATTTCATCTCCGTAGTGATGACTCATCCCACAATGATATCATACCGAGCAATCAGATATGCTACCAGGGAGGCCTGTGACAGCTAGAGTGTGTTATCATTTAATATTAGTCGCAGGCAGGCACACACCACAAACCACTAAAACTTGGCAGGAAATGTGAGAGAGGCCTTTGTGATGGGTATCCGTGGGTCAGTAACCCAAGCTATATCGGCACCTTGAAAAGCTATTTTTAGAGCAATCACGTCACCACAATGATCCTAGACCCAGGATCAGACATCAATGCCTCCTAAAAAATTTGGTAGACTCTGACAACATATAAGCCATCAGATGGGGAAATGTAGTCAGCCCTGTGTAGGAACCTGTTGATCGTGGTCTCAGAAATATCCACTTGAACACCTCGTATAAAAACGTACTCAAGTGGGGAAACTTCATGGCCATATGTATTCTAAGCCTTTTGGAGCCCCCCCCCCCACAAAATTCATCAGGTCAACAACATATGAGGAGTAGAATTCCTGAATAATGGATGCCTATAAAATCTTGGGTTCTAGGCAAATCCACCAAACTAGTGGAACTAAAATGCAGATTTGATCTCTGGCACCACATCCAGTTGGTCCATCAATACTCAAACCTCTGGTATAATAAGCCTTCTTTAGAACCCCTCGAAGCCTTTAGTGTGCCCATGAGAAAATATTTCCCTGGCTCCCGAGGTGGTCCATTGAGCTTAGAGAAAAAGAATGATCATCCGAGCTATTTCATCATCCGGAGTTTGGGAGACAACATAGTGGATGGCCTCATCATCGCTGTCTTGGAGCTCGACCTCATTGGTGACATCATACTGTTGGGGGCCTTCAGGAGTAGAGACCTATTCATACTCCGGGGCTGCCTCGTCCTCCTCCCTTCTTGCATACAGTGCCCCTTCTTTAGACATGGGGGCCAAGACCTGATGTGCCGCCTAGGACCGAGTGCTATGAGGGGAGTGAAGAGGGACATTTCCTTTATAGCGCACCTTAGACCCCTCAGAAGAATCATCACCCGAGCCACTACCTATCCTGTGGCTAGAAGATTCGGTTGGAGAATTATGCAGACATGACCCAAACTCCTCCCTAGGGGCTGTAAGCTTTCGACGTGGTACCCCATGATACTTGCGGGAAATAAACCAAACACACGGTAAACACTTTTGGACTTTATAGGACGATACACTAACCGGTACTCAGACTTTCCCTGTGGTATAACAAGTGACAGTAACCCTTAAGAGTGGTATCACCCGGGCTATCATAGGGAAATTGCACTAATTCAAGGTACACGAAATGAAATCACATGCTATCTAAGAAAATAAAGAACCAACTCACAGAACACAGCTGGACGGGACCCCTACATGGATCGTGTAATATGGCATGGGTCGTGAGGTGGTCCGTCTGACCTGCCTTGGGGTGTGCCTTGAAGGCATCTTCTGGACAGGGCTTCACACGAACCGTGAGATGTCACACGGGTCGTGTGAGGTGCCTTGAGAAGGCACTCAAAAAATTTTCATGGAGGCTTGCATAACAGACCACTACACGGTCCGTGTGAAGGTACACGACCAGTGATGGGCACCGTGGGGCTTAACCGTGAAAAATAATCTGGCACCCACCATGCGAATCTAGTGATTTTGCACACGAATTGGGTTCCTTGTACCATTCTACACTTATTTCATATGATGCATCTACAATTTCTATAATAAAATAAGAAGCACACCTTAAATTTACTTCAAACCCATGGGAGAACTTTCTAGGGGCCAACAATGGCGAAGTTTCACTACCAAGCACCTTACCCTACTCAATCTACTATGCCAAATTACAATTTACAACTTAGAGCTTCAATTTTACACAAGAATAGGCACATACAACTATGACTACACTCAAAGAAGAAGAAAACTTGCACTTACTTAAATGAAAGATGATAGTGTGCTAAGGAATTGAAGGCCCAAACCACGGATTGCTCTATGAATCGTGAGAGAAAGTTTCCATTCGTGGTGAAGGAGAAAGATTTGGGTAGATTTGAGAGAGTAGGTATGAGAAGAATGAGAGAAGTGTGAAAAGTAGGGAATGGGGTGTGTGGGGTTTTAAATAGGGTCACTTTTAACCAGTCAAAACCGGTCAACCCCACCTCCACAATTAGCCACATAGGCCACAACATATGACACGGTCTGTTTAGCCTCTCGTTTGATGCCCCTTGGTCGATGCAGTGTCACTTCTCACGGTTGGCCACACGGTACGTGTGATGTCATATGATCCGTTTGGGCATCCGTTTGATGCCACTTGGATAATTTCAAAAACTTACCTGGAGATGTGCTACATGCGCCGTCTCACGATCCGTATGATGACGCACGATCCGTGTGGCCGTCCGTTTGGCGCCACTTGGAGAATTTCAAAAACTTACCTTGAGATGTGCTACATGGGCCATCTCACGGTCCGTATGATGACACACGGTTCGTGTAACGACCTGTGGCATGTCATTTCACCCATCTTTTTGCATTTGGAGCTTCTACGGATGTGACGCCTATCGTTGACACCTTCAGGGACTTTCTAATAACACCTATGTGTACCTGCGACTAAAAAAACAACAACTAATGACGCCAAAAATAAAACTTTTTTTAATACAGATCATGGGTTGCCTCCCATGAAGCGCTTGATTTAATGTCGTGGCACGACACAACTTCTTGACTACTCAGACTTCATCAAGGTGCACTTTCTCCACCATGGGGATTTCAATAGCAATACCCAAATACTTCTTGACCTGTTGTCCATTGACTTTGAACCTATTCCCAGTTTCAGCTTGTAGCTCTAGTGTACCATGGGGGAATAGTTGGGCAACCTTGTATGGGCTAGACCACCTAGACTTGAGCTTACCTGGAAAAAGCCTCAGTCTAGAGTTATACAACAACACCTTGTCGCCAACACTGAAGCTCTATGGTGCGATGTGCTTGTCATGTTGGGTTTTCATCTTGCCTTTGTAGAGTGCAAAATTCTCACACGCTTGCAGGCGAAACTCTTCTAACTCATTGAGCTGATCAAGTCTCAACTCTGTGACTTCATCCCAGTTCATATTCAGCTTCTTCACGGCCCAAAGTGCTTTATGTTCTAACTCCACTGACAGATGGCAGGCTTTACCAAACACCAATTGATATGGTGACGTGACATACCAATTGGGGTCTTGTAAGCCATTCGGTAGGCCCACAGTGTATCATCCAACTTCCTGGTCCAATCAGTTCTAGCTGCATTCATAGACTTGGCCAAGATCTCCTTAATCTCCCTGTTTGAAACTTCATCTTGGCCACTGGTCTGTGGATGGTAGGTGTGGCGAACTTGTGTTGGCGGACTCCATACTTGGCCAGCACAACATGGAAGATCTTGTTACAGAAGTGAGTTCCCCTATCACTGATGACAGTTCTGGGAGTCCCAAATCTAGAAAAGATATTCCATCTCAGAAATTAGGCCACACTTTTGCTCTCATTATTCGGCAATGCCACTGCCTCTACCCACTTTGAGACATAATCCACTGCCACCAAGATATACCTCATGCCATAGGAACTTACAATAGGCCCATAAAGTCAATGCCCCAGACGTCAAATATCTTCACCTCAAGGATATGTGTCATGGGCATCTCCTGAGGTCTAGAGATGTTGCCCTAGCACTGACATTGGTCACATCCTTGCACCAAGTCATGGGTGTCTCTATAAATGATGGGCCAGTAGTACCCATATTGCAGTATTTTCTGGGCGATCCTGGCACTACCATGATGGCCCCTCACTGAGGATGAGTGACAGGTTTCCATGAATCTCATCATCTCTTTTTCAGGGACACACCGCCGAATGATCCCATCAGAACATGTGCGGAACAAGAACGGATCATCCCAAAAGTACCTGCGCACATCATGAAGAAACGTTTTCCTCTAGTGAAAGGTTAGGCCCTCAGGCATGAGGTCACTCACTAGATAGTTAGCAAAATCAGTAAACTAAGGAATTAAATCAATAGAAACGGCTAATACCTGCTTATCGGGAAATGAATCATCGATAGTCAGCCATTCATCACCTCAAGACTCGTCCTCCAACCTGGATAAATGGTCTGCTACCTGATTTTCGGTCCCTTTTCTGTCTTGGACCTCGAAGTCAAACTCTTACAATAATAGGACCTACCTGATCACTTTTTGCTTGACATCTTTCTTAGCCATGAGGTATCTTAAGGTTGCATGATCAGTATGCACAATCACCTTTGTGCCCAAAAGGTAGGCCTAAAAGTTGTCAAATGCATATATTACAACCAACAACTCCTGCTCAGTCACAGTTTAATTTCTTTGGGCCTCATTGAGGGTCTTGCTGGCATAGTAGATTAGATAAAAAACCTTGTTGTGATTTTGGCCAAGCACAATTCCCTCAACAGTTCCATTGGCATCACACATTATCTCAAATGGGGCTGACCAGTCAGGAGCAACTACCACATGCGCAAAAATTAACTTTTGCTTCAAGGTCATAAAGGCTTGCATACAACTTTCATCAAACTAGAACTTAGAATATTTATCCAATAACTTGCATAATGGGTGTGAAATTTTGGAGATATTTTTGATGAACTGGCGGTAGAAGCCCGCATGTCCCAGAACACTTTGGACCCCTTTTACAAAGATAGAAGGCGATAATTTTTCAATAACCTTAACCTTCGCCTTATCTACCTTTATGCCCCTTTTCGAGATCTTATGGCCGAGGACTATCCCTTCCTTAACCATGAAGTGATATTTTTCCCAGTTCAAGACCAGGTTTGCCTCCTCACATCGCTATAGTGCCCTACTGAGGTTTAGAAGACAATCATCAAAAGATTTACCCACTACAGAGAAATCATCCATAAATACCTCAAGGGTGTCCTCGACCATGTTGGGGAATATGGATATCATACACCGTTGGAAGGTGGCTGGGGCAATGCATAACCCAAAGGGCATCCTCCTAAACGCAAAAGTCCCATACAGGCAAGTGAAAGTGGTCTTCTCCTGATCTTTTGGAGCTATAGATATCTGATTGTAGCTCGAATACCCGTCCAAGAAATAGTACCACCCTCAATCTACCAGTCGATCTAACATCTGGTCTATGAAGGGCATGGGAAAATGATCCTTCAAGGTCCATCTGTTTAACTTGTGGTAGTCCATGCAGACTCACCAGCTGGTTATAGGTCATGATGGAACTAGCTCATTCTTGTCATTGGCGACCATTGTCATGCCTCTTTTCTTAGACACACACTGTACTGGGCTAACCCACTAACTGTCAGAGATTGGGTATTTAACCCCAGCATCCAACCACTTGATAATCTCCTTTTTCACGACCTCTTACATGGACGGATTTAGCCGGCGCTGATGTTCAAATCTAGGCACACAGTTATCTTGCAACTTGATCTTGTGTGTGCATATTCCCGGTGGAATCTCCATAATATCTGCAATGGACTAACCAATGACCTTTTTGAACTTTTAGAGCACTCCTAACAATGCCATTATCTGACCTTCCTGTAAATTTTCTGCCACAATCAAGAGGAGAGTGTTGTTAGTGCAAAAAAATACATACCTCAAGTGTTGTGGCAGTTCCTTGAGCTCCAAAGTGGAAGGCTCCTCGACAGATAGCTTAGCTAGTAGAGATGGTATATTCTGTAGGTACAAGTCCAACTTTCTAGGCACATAGGGTATGATTCCCCTACCCTACAAAGCTTGCACAGTGCCCCCATAGTCATTCACACCATCATCAGAAAAGTTCATGATCACAGCTGCCAATGCTTCCACACCCATCTCTTCCTCAATCAGAACCTTAGAAAAGTAGGTCTCATCTACATCTATGACTGACATCACTGCAATCTTTCTAGGCCATTTCATGGAAGCACACATATTGAACTTCACCTCCTCTGAGTTTATCCTGAAAGTTAGTTCTTCGCGTTCCACTTCTACCAATGCCCTGCCAATAGCCAGGAAAGGTCTCCCAAGAATGATAGGGACCTCAAAATCAACCTAGCAATCTAGAATAACAAAGTCTATGGGAAAGATGAACTTTCCCACCTTAACCAGCACATCACATAGAATCCTCACGGGTTGCTTAACCGACCTGTCTACCATGAGTAGCCACATAGTAGTGGGAGTGGGGGCTCCTAAGCTCAGCTGCTTGTAAACTTCCAGCGATATCAAGTTTATGCTAGCACCCAAGTCGTAAAGCTCTCATGCAAATTCATAAGCCCTAATAGTGCACGGGATAATAATGGCTCCAAGATCCTCCTTCATCTCAACTAGTGATCTTGTAACAATAACACTATAATGATGGATGTTCCTTGCCAACTCAACTATGATTGTCCGCTTCTTAGTCACTATGTACTTCATGAACTTAGCGTAACCTGACATCTGCTCAACTGCTTCCACCAAAGGGATGTTTACTAACAGCTCCTTCAGCATTTCCAAAACTTTTTGAACTTGCCATTCTCTACTTTCTGCCTCAACCTCTATGGGAATGGTGGCGGCGGCTTAGGGATAGATGGAAAAGGCTGTAAGGCTAGTTTGTCAGACTCCCTAGGGTCCTTAGTGACCTCAACATCATCAGGTGCCATCTCTGCTTCTTCGACTATCTCATCCATATGCTTCTAACTGGAGTCAGACACCTTGCTACCTACTTTAACTGCACCTGCATCAATAGCTATAACCAGGTCTAGAAGTACCTTACCACTCTGTGTGGTTACAACCATACAATGATCGTCATTTTTTGGATTCTGAATTGTGTCACTGGGAAGGGCCCCAACCTTTCTCTAGTTCAATGAAGCTGATAACTGGCCTATCTGATGCTCTAACTGCTTAATGGAGGTGGAGTGTGAGTCTACCAATTGACGAATTCTAGACATCTCACCTCATATGTCCTTCACTCCATATTCTGTAGATTCAACCTTGTCAAGCATCTTGACCATCATCTCTTCTAGCTTAAAGGTGTCACCCCCACTGTTCTAATGCTCCCTATTCATGGGAGGCACATATGCTCCTGGCCGGTTATTTATGTAATTATCTCTTTTCTGCCAGCTTTTGATATCTCTTGCTCCAGGACGATCATAGTAGTTATCGCACCCATAGTGCCAACCTTGGTTCTCAGAGTTGAATTTTCAAAACCCCCCCGGATGCTCAGAAGCTTAGCCTCCTCATCAAAATCAAAACCTGCTTCAGCATACCTGGCCAAAACATCAACTGCTTATACCTTTTCTAGTCCTCCACCCAATAATCTTTTAGTCAGTAAGTCCATCTGGGTTTGCATGTGTGCCATATCTTGGTCTTATTCCTCTTCTTTCTTCCTCTGTTCTGTAGTCATCCCAATAATGAACCCAGAGCAATCTCCATCTCTGGTATACCGTGCCCTGCTATTCTTGGCTGCCTAATCCAAGATCACCACGATATCAGGAAAGGTCCTAGCCATATATGAATCCCCACAAGCAGCATCAACCATAGGCTTAGTGACAAAATTGCAGGATCTGTAGAAGACTTCTTTCAGGTGTTCATCTGTGAAACATTTATTTTTAATTCGATAATTTTTGAAAACACATTTCGACATATTTATTTATTTTATTATTATGAGAATCAATCCTTTCATGGTTGGGGCATTGTTTGATCTTCTGTCTGAACCTCTCCCAGGTTTCATATAAAGCTTCAGTCGGTAGCTGACTGTGAGCCCCAATCTCATCTTTCAACTTCAGTTTCACAGATACAGGGAAGAATCTCTTTAGGAATGCTTCTTTTAACTCTCCCCATGTGTGAATAAAATCATGTGGAAACTCATTGATCCACTTTGTTGCCTCACCAGACAGAGACAATGGAAACAACCTCAACCGGATGGCCTACTGACTAACCCCTAGAATTTTTGACAACTGACAAGTGGCCATAAAATTTATGATGTTCTGGTTTGCATTCTCACGTGCCTGCCCGATGAACAAGCCCTTCAACATGAGCATCTAGAGCATAGTTCTAGTGATAGTGAATTTCTGGCACAACCTGAAAGTGGGATCTAGATGTGACATGGCGAAGGAGAACTTGAAAGTCCTCGATCAAGCCATCATAGCATTATTACTCACATCATCGGTTTGGAAGCGCGGAAAAATAAACACATAACATATAATTCTAGGGGTAACGGGGCTTTGGACTAAAGCTATGGGGATGTTTCCTGGAATGGGATGAACATGAATCACATAGCACATAACAAGTATATCTAAGGGGCGGAGTAGGACTGAAGCTATGAGGGCATACCGGGTTAGGGGACTTTCCACATAAGCACATCCCCAACATTCACAAGACCATAAACATAATCAGAACATCATTTCCATAAACAAATCCCAATAGTCATAATATCCCAATAAAATATAATATAACGTGCAAGAGTTTTAGTGTGTCCAACATAGCCTTTACCTAAGATAGAGCGGGGCATCGACATAGTTTGAGGCTCACCCTCAATACATAAAGTAAAGAAATAAATAATAAAAGGAAGATAGAAAGTAGCTATTGCCCTTGAACAAAAGGGCTCACCACAAGCAATTTGCTTCAAGGATGTCACTCGTCGTCTACCGAAAGATAGAGATCGTTACCGACTCCTACATGGTTAGAACATGTAGATAAAAAGTATGGGTTAGCACAAAATATGTACTAAGTATGTGGGCATGCAATGCATATGAAAATATAGTATGACCAAATGAGATGTCAAGTGGACAAGTGATAGGGAAGGAATGCACACAACAAAAAGAGGAGTATATCATAACAATATGCCATGATGCGTGAGATGCACCTAAGTGATATCATATCATAGCGGGGATGTGACCTCAACCGACACCGGAGGAGACCCAAGCAAGCTACTACTTGGATCTGGACTACTTGCCAGGTAGATCCCTAGTCAACCCTTCAACAAGGGGATACATAACAAGTCA
>JBCEWC010010315.1:0-17775 GCA_038996855.1 Solanum aculeatissimum | reverse complement strand
GTTAAAAATTGAAATAAGAAAACTACTGCTACAACTTGTAATTTATTGTCTTATATATGTCAATTATTAAATTTTTCCTATATAAAACTATATTACACACATAGGCTACGGAGGAGGCTCATCTCTATTCTTCCCCAGATCTTATGATAGATGACACATGACATAAGTTAGATTTAATTGATCAAATATATTTTTAATATGATTTGATTAAATTTTAGCCATTAAATCTAACTTATGTCATGTATCATTCATCAAGATAAAAACTTTAAAAAATGATGAAAGAAAAAATGAAGAGGATCCTTCTCCGTATGCTCGGCATATGTACTCATTTTTATGTGAATATGGGCATGCATAACCAAACTTCATACTAATCTATTTTTGACTTGTTTTCTTCTTTCTATTTTCTTCAAACAAAGGTCAATCTAAATATATTGTGTCAGCTTGTGACACTCGTTCCCATAATATAATTAATTTATTGTTCTTTATTATCACTTTTCGCTTCATTAATAATATTTTGTCAAATATTCTTTATTCAAGGCATCACTGTGATAGAGCAAGTTCAAGATTTATGAATTTCATGGTCTTGAAATTACAGATTAATTACAACGTAACAAACATATCAATCATCCAAGAATCACAACAATTAAGTACATAGATAACTTCACTATATTACTCAGTGACTATCAGTCACCATTAACAGACTCTCTATCACATGGAAAAAATCACAACATGCCTCAACCGAAGAACTGAAGTCAAGCAAGTTAATTCACAGATATTTTTTTTACCTTGAATGTCTCAGAACATTTTCAATCTATCAAATATACAATTTTCGTAAACAAATGATTCCGTGGACACCTACACTATTATATGTTTAACTTAGACCCCAAAATTAACCCAACTCTATAATCATTTTCCTAAATCTGAAGCGTAATGTTAAGCCTTATTTCATCCAACAATAAAAACCTAATGATATTCATATAATATAATATACTTAATATTTAATTACATATTTCAATATATCAAAACTTAATCATAATGTCATAATAAATGACAATAATTAAAATTGAAACCAGCGGCTTATGAAACCAACGGCGACAACCAAGAAACTAAATTCCATTCGATATATCCTATGTATGTTTAATAATTTGCAACAACATTATTTTTGCTAACTCAAATCTACATCTAACAAATATGATAATACTACTTAATAAATTATTCCACTACTTATTCTAATAAATATTGGATTAGTGGTATATGATATAATTTAATCAACTAATTAAATTAATTATTTGAATTATCTCTCAACTAAATAATCATAGTTATCGAATAATTTAAAATAACTATTAAAATTTTACGGGATGAATCTTTTATGAAATAAGAAGGTCTAGTTCTCAAAATGACCCGATGGGTCGTTTCAAAGAGTCATGAAGTGGGGTAAGAATAAAAATTTTAATTTGTAGTTGGAGGAGAGTTTTGGAAATCGTTTTCCTTAAATTTTAGAAAAATAAGTTGATTTGAAAAATATTTAAGCCAACCAAATATAAGAAAATTGAAAAATATCTTTCTTCATGCCAAACACATTCTATAAGAACGACGATAATTGAACTCAAACCTGTTATTGAAATAAATCTTGTCAATATCATCATGTTACAAATTCACCTTGACTTTCACCTTATTGATGAGAATTCAATTTTCACCTTGTAATCATCTCTCCCGATTCATTTTTCTTTTCCCTCCCGTCAATTTTATTTTATTTATTTTTAAAAGATTGTAATAAGCCAAAGGCTTCCTACATATAAGGTCATCAAAAGCATATTATAAAAAACTAATAACCTCAGGAATTGTACAAACCCTTTAGACAAATTTGTTTTTCCTATGTTGATTAAGAATATAAAAGTACCAAGATTTCCAAATTTTTTAATCTGCTTCATTTTTATTTTTTATTTTCAAAGGTATGGCATCAACAAAATATATAAAGCAAGTACATTGGAATATAATAATTAATTAATATTACACATCTCATTTGCTATAAACTCTAAAATAAATCCAAGTGGGAATAAATAATAAAAAAATTATAGTTCATTTGTTTCAAAAGTTTGACCAATTTGGTCGTGCAGTCTATTCACTAAAGAATATGTTTAAAATAATGTACAAAATATATATTTTAAAGCAATCAGAGCCGTCTATGTGTTGCACTGTTGCAATAACAGCCGTTTGATCTGAAGACTGCACGTACAACAATGCTGACTAAATTAGATCCTCTCTTTTACTTTGACTAAATCAGATAATTATATTATACTCCAAATAGTCCTAGGTCTTAAAAAGAATTATTTGATCAAAGTAATAGAGTGGTTACGTGTCCAATATTATTTGTGTTTATTCAAAGTTTTAAGTTATAAAAATTGAATTTTTGTCTAAATTGAAAATAGTTAAAATAGTATAAATTCAAATATAATTATGATAAGTAAGCATATTTTGTGGTCAAAAAATTGATTCCTACACACTTGTTTGTTTATGGATCAGGATTAAAATTTAATTAATTCAATTAATTTGAAATTTTTAAAAATTAAATATAACATTATGTATTTATTATTTGATTTTATTGATTTTTATTTGTCAATTAATTTATTAAACAAAACAAAATAAAATAGTATATGTTTTAAAGATAGAAAAACAAATCTAAATAAATATTTATTTAAATTAATTTTTGCTCTTTGGGTTATTAAGTTTAACTTAAAAGAAAATTTAGGGAAATTGGAAATAAGTTAACTTATTATTAAAGATAATTTAATTCGAGGATTACCCGACAGCCTTAGAGAGTAGTTGGTATAGACGATAAAAATATTTTTAATTTTCTTTAAATATTTAATTGGTTAAAATAATATTATTACTTTTTTAAATAGTAAAATAATTTTTTAATGAAAATACAACAAACAAATTTTATAAGTCACATCATAAGTTTATTATATTTTTTCCATCCGTTAAAATACTCCCAACCCCACTGTTTGACTAGCCAACCACTTTCCATTATATTCCAACCTCCCAACCGCACCGCTTTTCATTTTAGTCTCTTTTTTTTAAAAAAATAATCTAGTATATTTTGCTATGTGACTTTATATTTTTTTGACGATAATTTTTTGAAAATAACTCTATAAGACAGTGGTAAAGTCTGTATATAATTTGTTCATATTCGAGAAATCTTTTTACGTTTGAGAAATATATCATTAACGACCGTCAAATCATGAAAAAATCTAAGAAGAAAAGAATCAACAAAGGAACGGATTTATACCCACATTGTTTATGCTTTAAAATTTGTTGCAAACAAACTGACACACCAAGTGGTATCAAATAATCTGTCCTTTATCTCTTTTGTCATAAATCAAATCTGCAAATCTGAAGCCAACAATGATGGATAAATGAGTACTTCAAGCCATGTTTTTGAGTTTTATCAAGTCTATATTCCGACAAGCCTTGAAGCAGGGGCATTGGTAAACATTGAAATTTTGTAGGATACATAAAATTTAGGATTTTGTGTTCTCTCAAAGCATTATTTGTGTGTTTGTTGTGTTTTTATGTTTATTTTACAAGACTTTACAAAATTAATTCTATTTTAGTCAGAGTTTCTTGGAGTCTTCTCTATTCTAAACCTTAATTCATACGTATATAAAGGGTATTATATTCTCTTGAAGAGACATCTCAAATATCCTATAAACTCCAGGGATATTCATTAAAAGATCAAAATATGGCTCAAGGAGGTCAAAATCTTTCTGCGTTCTAGAAATACGCCACTAATGGTTCTAGAATCATGGAGAAATCTAAGGAGAGAAGAATAAAGGGAGGAACAGATTTGTACCCACATTATTTATGAATAAAATTATGTTGCTTCATATTTTATTGGTGATTACAATTTATTTTCCATCACTTTAAAATTTGTTGCAAATACTATCACCTTACTATAGTTAGAAATATTCTAATTTTAAAATTCTTCTTTTATCATTAATGAAATAATTTACAATCATATAAACATCTAAAAAATTGTTTGAACCTAAAAGTTTCAAAAGTTTTTTATTTTTGAAATATCGTGCTAAGTTAAACAATGTCATATAAAATAAAACAAACAGAGTAATAATTATTATTATTACAACAATAACAACATATCCAGTGAAATCCCACAAGTGGGGTTTGAGAAGGGTAAAATGTACGCAGACCTTATCACTATCTCAAAGGTAGAGAGACTATTTTCTGAGAACTCTCGTCTGAAAAACCCGTAAGCAGAATAACTAGATAATAATAATTATTACTATTAAAAATAAAAAATATTAATAATTTATTTAATTTTTTTAAAAATAATCAATCAATAATTTAAGATAATTATATTTTAAAGCATGACAGTGGAAAGATATATAATGATGATAAGAACAGAAAGACGTTCCACTTAAGATTCCATCAATGAAAGTACATTTATGATTTGTGACTAAAAAATAAAATATAATATAAAATATGACATCCTTTTCTTTGTTGATCCATCCAAAAAAAAAAATTATTTTATTTTAATTAGAAATAAAAATTTTTTTATCCTTAATAAAATGATTCTGAGTCATTGAAAATTTAAGAATGATCTTAGACACAAATTTTAAAAGTTTTTTTTTTTTTAAATTGTGTCAAGTCTAAGGGTGCCACATAAAATGGACGGAGAGAATAATTTGAAATTTCAAAATAAATTTTGTATAAATTAATTATAGTTTTGTATTTTAAAAAATAATTCTAGTTTGATAATAAATTTTTTTAGCTTAAAAGCGACAATTTATCAAACATTGAAGATATTTTGGAGGAAAGAAATAAATTATTTCAAATAATTAAATTTGTGATTTTTTAAATGTGTAGTTGACTGACAGATGAAACATTATTATTGCAACTATCCTTCTAGAATTGTATTCAAGCATCTTCAAAATCAAAAGACTTGAATATGCTCTTGTTTTTTTTTTGATTTCCTATTCGTGTTCAGAGTTCATGAAGTCCCGACTAAATTTGAATCGTGCTCTGCAGAGGTCATTCGATAATGACGCTTCCAACATATTTAACTGCTAAAAACTGTAACCTAGTATATTACATATTATTAGCTTATTATTGATTATTAATTTAAGCTAATGTACGTGTAACTATCAGGTCTATATTCTATCCATGGCCTCTCTTTATTAATTCACCAAAAAAAAAAAAAGAAAACATTCAAGTAAAAATTGAGTTGTAAAGGGAATTAGTAATAAATACATTTTATTTGTCACGATTATTAAAATACTGAATTTTTTCAATCTATATTGTATGATATTTTAAGTTTTTATTATTAGTCCAAAATAAATACATCCTTCATTTTATATTACTCGTCCATTTTCTTTTCACATGATCCTTAAAAAGATTATGAATAAGAAAAATATTTTTACTAATTTTTCTTTAAACTCTTTTTAATACATTCGATTTATTTGCATTATTAATCAATACCATAATTAATAATGAAGAAACTTTTATAATATTTATACTTAAATAAATTAATTTTAACCATAAAGTGAAAAAATACATCTATTTTAGTTTGTAAATTGACAAGTAATATGAGACATATACTTTAATAATTTCAAAAATAATATAAAATAAATGAAGTATATTTTTACATAATTAAAAAAGTATTTAACTGTGATTTTTCAAATTTATTTTATTTAGACAAATAATTTTTTACCTAATAAAAAAAACTTAGTTTAACAAAATAATATGGAGATAAAATGTGATGAAAAGTGAAATTTTTGAGAAAATGTTTTTTCTTTTTTTCCATCATATCGAACAATGACTTTTCTGAGGCATAGAAAACATAAATTTTACTCAGCCTACTAAATGATAACACAAAATGACTGCAACCTACGCCCTCCATTCCATTTTAATTATTATGTTGTATTTTTAAAAAATTATTTTAATTAATAAAATTAAATTACTATTTTAAAATAAAGATAATTAGAAACTATAAAAAGAAATTTATTGATTGCAATATTTTTTATATAAATATAATAAAAATATATATTTTAAAATATTAATCAAAGACAATTTGACTCTAGCAATAGAAATTATGCCAACTCAAATGGAATGGAGAAAATAACCACTTACTACTCCATTAGTCCTAGTTTATATATATATGACTTATTTTTTCTTTTTAATCAATTTTAAAAAAATAAAGTATTTTTATATTTAATAATAATTTAAATTTAAAAATATTTATTTTACTTTTTATAAAATAATTTATAATCATATAAATATTTATTAATTATTTCAAAATTATAAAATTAAATATTTTTTAATTTCATATTAGGTCAAATTAAATCATATAAAATAAAACTGAGGGGATACTTTTTTGCTGAGATATAAATATTCCCTCCGTCCATATTTACTTGACCCCTATAATCTTAATTCATATGGCAAATCAATACGGGTCAAGTAAAGATGGACAGAAAGAGATTAGAAATACGAGAATTGATAAAAGTCAAAAGTAAGACTAATTTTAGGTCAAGTCAAATATTTTGTATAGTCAACAAATTTAATTTTATGGATAAAGTAGACAGCTCTAGCCATATTTGCTGACTTGCTATATACACTACGTTACAAATAAGTTATGGGCAAACACCCGTGCGGTTTCAACCAAACGGAACCTTCAATTCTACATATTTATTTTTTCACCTAACAATTAAATTAGTATTATTAATAAATAAAATATTTAAGTATGATAATCAAATTATTTAATTATCAATTACATGAGATTAGCTTTCCTTCTGTTTAATTTTACTTTTTTTTAAAAATAAATGGACTTGCATGTCATGAAAATTAAATATCTGCCATTGTTATAAAGTAATTTGAAGTTATTAATATATTGTTGGACGATAGCTAAATGTATCGTGCATGCATTCCAATGATTTGACATATTTGAAAGAAATGCTATCTAATATGATTATTTTAATTTGAGATTCGTAGAAAAAAGTGAAGGTCATATTTATTTTATTGTAATTTTTATCGATGATAAATTCAGAATTTAAATTGTATAGATTCAATCTTTTGAGCTTTTAGTATTGTAACTCATTAAATTTTAGAATATTGGTTTATATCTAGGATTTGTTGTAATTTTAGTAAATTTGTGAGGCTCCAATTTGAAACTTTGAAACTAAATCATACTCGGTCCGAAAAGGGAGAAAATTGTCTTTTTGAAAAAAAATTACCCGTCAAAAAACATTGTAATAGAGAACTCTTTAGCGGAAATAGTTTCCTGGCCTATTGAAACTCTTTCAGCCGATTCGCGGAAATACATGGTTCAATTAAATTTGTTCCAATTCCTCATTCACAAATGCATATTTTGCATTAAAAATACTGAATTCACATGAATTTGATATATATAAATGGTGGATCTGATTCTCTGTTTACTCAATCCACATGCAGTGTGTACGTAGTAACGATACTACTGTTCTCTGTTGAAAATATATATTCATCAAGTATGAATTGATGATCTTTACTGCAATTTGTATTCATCTTTATTGTACAATATAATTTATTTTTTGAAACAACCTCCCATTAGAATTTTGGTGTATATAATCGTTTCGTATTAGGCGTTTCTTGGGTTAAAATTGTTTTAAAACATTTTTTATTATGACGTAATATTGTTTACTTTGAGTTAACTCACATGATTTCCTTCAAAATGCATCACATCATTAAGAGTATTCAACACTTAATAAGTAAATAGTGAAGGCCGCGTATTATGGGAGAAGGCTAGTAGGGTTAGAATGTTAAGTTGTCTTGCCTTGTGACGGTTTAGGGTTTTTCATAGGATTAGTCATCCTATTATTTTTTTATTATCACATTGATTTGCTATTGTTATTATTTTTTTCTCGTAGAATTTACTTGCTCCTACTTTAGCCGCTATGATATATCTATTTTTCTTCCTCTTTTATTTGAGGTTGATATATTTGAGTCGAGAATTTTTCAGAAATAACCTCTCTAACTCCATAAAATAATGATAAGGTCTGCATAAGCTCTACCTTCTCCAGATCTCACTTTATAAAATTTTACTGGATATGTCGTTGTAATTATAACACTTCATAAATAGTTCTTTTTTTTTCCCAGTAATTAATGTTGAACTATGTCACACACTCCCACTTTAATTGGCACCTACAATATATTGTGATATTACCTCACATTCACGCAACGTAAAATTCATTAACGAAGCAAACACTTCTTACTAATAATTTCTTCATGACCAAAACTCTTTACTAAAGAATTAAAAAAATTCTATTCATCTGGCCACACCCCAAATAACAATTAATTATTAAAAATAGTGACAAGTGACAATGGAAAATCATTTGTTTATTGCAACCATTCTGTTGAAAGTTGATTTTTAGTCTATTTTGGGTGTTGCTTTGATGAATTCATCATGAAACTGCAAATAAATGTCATATCATATTCCAAATTGAAAATTGTAAGTTTGAAAATTTAGAATAAAGAAATAAAAGAAAAATTGGTTTACGCATATTTTTTCTTTCAAATGTACAAAAAGTCTTAAAAAAGATAAAATAAAACACAAAACAACTGCAATTCAATGCCAAACATCATCATTTGGAACAAAAGTAACACCTTGTAAAAAGAAATTTATTTTTTGGAACTATTCATTCGATTGACAAAACAAAAAAGTTATGATGACTTTGTTATGTTATTCATATTTCAACAGGTTTATTAGTAAAGTTTGACCATTAATTGTTAAATTTTTAATTTTTTTTTTACAATAATAGATTTTGTATTTGGAAAAAAATATAGCTCGTGTACACGTGGCAGAATATTAGGTAAACATGTGAAGGCATGAGATAAATAGAAAATATCCATGAAGACTCCTTTGGTAGAATACTCGTTCAAAGATATATTCGGGTGAACTAGACCACAGTTCATTATCAGGACGATAAAGTGATCATTATTTGAAAACAAGTAAAAATTTATAGCTTAAAAGTGAAAAATGATTTGTATCGTATAATATGATAAAAGAACACAAGGAAGTATATGAGATATATATGTACGAGACTCTGTCAATAGCAATGAAATATTAGCTGATATGCGTAATGGTATTTCCACATGAGGATTGAATTGGAATGGTCTACTTTAGGACTTGAGTAGAACTCGATGTATTACCTTTGCTACCTATAATAATTAATTTTAACACATTTCTAAAAAGGAATTCAAAGCAATACGTTGATATTTCTATACACATTTGAAAATTATGTAAAAGCAAGAATGGTTCTTCATCCTATACACATTTGAAAATTATGAAAAAGTAACATTAATAAATTTAGGGGTAAAAACTTTATGCTAACCGGGCCAATAAGCTTATTCAAATATTTGTACATAGATATTTAATATTTAATTATAATTAAATAATATATATTTTTACATTATTAATTATATAGTTACTTTACATAGTTTAATATAAACATTCAATACAAATAAATTTTATTTCATCCATTTCAAACTATTATTTACTTCTGAAAAATAAAATATAACCATTAATTTGAAGAGAGAAAGTACTTGTTGGTGCTGGATGTTCAACTTTGGTTTATATTTTATTTGTACATTTCTCACTTTGTAATAAAATTTGACATTAGATTTCGAATGTGAAGCTCCCCAACCAATAAAATGCAATAGTTAGAAGATTGATAAAATTAAAAAAAATTTCAAAACAAATCAACTACTTTCTTCGCCGGACGATACTTGTGCACTATTGACTTTGTGCATACTTCTTAAAAAACTATAATAGAAGGAAGATTTTACCATAACCCTTTGAATATAATAAATACTCTTCTGTTTCAAAGAAAATAATCTAATTTGATTTGACATGAAGTTTAAAAAAATAAAAAAGATTTGTGATCCTAAATTAAAGTTATGTCAAAATGTACAAAAATATCTTCTAATCTTGTATCCTTAAATATGTTGTGTAAAGTTGAACTTAAAAGTTTAACTTAATAAGTCATTATTTTTTAAACAGAGAAACTATAATATTTTGAAAAGTGTAATAAAAAAATAATTATAATTAATGATAAAAATAAATTAAAAACTAATAATTTAACAAATATTATTAAACATATACTTTTACTATACGGAATAATTATTCCTATTAGATAGAGGAGTAATTAATATAAGGATAATTTCAAGTATTAATATATCATGTTCTATTAAACCGCCACACATTAACAATACATTAATAAGTTGTCTTAATATGATTCACTTTGATAATAAAATTGGAGTATTTGGATGAAATACGTAAATTTGCCTTTCTTTTTTTGATCAATATAACAATATTATTTTTGGATAATTATCTTAGATATTAAAGAAAGAACAAATATCTTTTAAAAAAAAAGAAAATTCCGATAATTCTATTTCTTATTATTATATACAGGGCCCACTTAAAACATTATTGTTCCTTCTTCTTCCTCTTCATCGACGACGCCGATGAACAATGCTCCGCCGATCTCTTCGAACAGACTCTGATGGGTTCTGGCTCACCGGAATTAATCCTCAAGGGAAAATTCAGCAATGCACGTGACCCCCGCATGCGAAACGCCGCCTTGTCATAGGCCAACGCTGCATCCTCCGCCGTCTCATATGTACCGAGCCAAACCCTTGCGCCATTTTTAGCTGGATCCCTGATTTCCGCCGCGTATTTCCCCCATGGCCTCACTCTCACACCTCTATAATGCTTCGCCGCCGCCTTCTTTGCCGTCGGAGTCGGTGTCGGCTTCGCCGTAATGGCCACCGGTGATTCCACTTTCACCTGCGCCGCCGTCTCCGATGGAGACAAAAATCCCGGCGAATTCCACATTTCAGGTGATTCAATTGACATTTGTGGCTCCAATTTTACATTAGGGATGGTAAAATCAGAAGTCTCGAATCCGAATCCAAATCCAGTGGCTTCATTGAAGATATCGTTATGAAAAACACCAGATGTATAATCAAACTCATTGGACAAGATATTAGTAAACATATTGGATTCAATGCTGTTGCTCCGGCTGAACTCTGAAGTTGTTGAATTTTCAGAGCTCGTTAATGGAGCTTCCCAATCTTCAAGTAAGTGACGCCTAATTGATTCAAGAATAGCAAAATCATTATCTACTTCAAAATTCGAATACATCATTCACAAAAATTTCTGGAATTAAATTTACTAGTAGTAAAGGAAACAGAGGAGGAGTTTTTGTTTTGTTGATGAAAAAGGTGAATGGGGATATTTATATGAAAAATGGTTCATGCACGGATGGGAAAATAAATAATTGTAATGATTAAAATATTGTTTGTTTGGAAAGACGGTTAGATTTTGCTATAGGATTTTGAGCTTCCTTGAAAGTTCTAAATGGAGAAAAGTTGTAAGTTTTAAAAGGGAAAGAGAATTTTAATAATCACGTGGTGAATTTGTTTGAATGATAAGATAAATAATAGTGGGACATTTATGTTTAAAAATAAACTTGTCGTTTTCCATTTTTCAGCCGTAATTTTCCAGGTTCACTATTTGTAGTAGACATCTGGAGTCTGGACCATGACTTCCACCAAATTCTTTTTTCAACTTTTTCTTACAATTGTGATCTAATAATTTTTTTATTGACGTTAAAATATATTAATTTATTATTATATTGTATCAAAGAAGAAAATAAGTTATTCTTTTTGAAACGGAGGAAGTAATTCTTACTCCCCTCTATACTCTTTAACCCAGTCGTTTGATTGAGCTATCTCAATATGTATATGGAATAACTTATTCCATCATTAAACTATAAATAGTGAGATAAATAATCTTATAACTATCTATACCTCCAATCAAATGCGGGATACATCATATCAAACAATTTGCCATTAGGGGTGGAGCCACCTTATTCTTGGAGGTTTCACCCGAATCTCCTTTGATAAAAAATGTATCAATTATATATAGTTAAAATTATGTGGTGAAGATATTGCTTGTCTTATAAATCTAAAAAAAGCCTCTGCACAGTAAAAGTTAGTAATATCTTGTGTTTGTGTGCAATAGATTTGGTGATAATTTGGAGCATTGTATTTGTCTTTTCTTTTATATCAATAGTGTTAGTATTATTATTCTGGCTTTTTGTTCTTCAATTTTTATTATTATCTATTATTTTTTATACTTTGATGATCATATATTCATATTCTTTACTCGTTGTTACTCTTTTTTTTTCTTCAGAAAACTATATAATTCTTTCTATATTATTTGTCATAGCTTCTTTATCTTTATAATTTTTTTTTAATAATTGCTTTAATTTGCTTTTGTAAAATCAAGATTTATAAGAAACAGTCTCTCTGTTTTCACAATGTAAGGATAAAATCGCGTATATTTTAATTTCACTCATCAAATTCTATCAAACATGATGTTGGTGTATAAGATATTTAGTGTGGTCACCATTATGATGTCTATATCCTTGATTTTGAAATATAACAAGTGTGTCTTAGCTAAGAAAAATTTAGAATAATAATTTGAATTGACAATTAGAAACATGCATGAATAATATTGAAAATGAGAATTCTTACATGTTAAATTATCAAATATTTGGACTCATCCCTTCATCATAAAATATTAAATCTCAAAATTTCTACTTGGCATTGTTTGATTTTTCTACAAATAAGTAAGATATTTCTCTTGCTCAAGAAAAGTTAAACACGAAACTTAAGTAAAATTTTCCACTTTCTTTTTATATTTTTTTAAGTAGGGGTGTATATAAATCGGATAAATTTTATTTTTTAAATATCATATTAAATTATTTGTATTGAATTTCTAAATCTATGAATCAAATCAAAATAATAAAACTCGATTTTTTCAATCTCAGGTTTTTTTGGGTTTCTCGGATTTTTGATTTTTTAAAAAATTTTCTAATAAAGTATTCATGCAAATATATTATTAACTTGTGCTTCAAATATGTTTTTAGTCCTAACAAAATATAATTATCTAGGGTATTTCAATATTCAATACAAAATAATAATGAAATATTCACATCAAACAAATGTTGCAAATAATAAGTCATAATGTAAATGATCATAATTTTAAAGTACTAAATCATGTTAAAATAAGTCTAATAAATATTGATTACATGATTAAACATTAAAGAAAACTAAAATTAAGTTATGTATTTTAATTATCTAAACTTATGAAAAACTAAAAAAACAAATATTTAATACTGTTGTCATTCTTATTGAATTGTTTTTTGTTGTAGCATTAGTATCGATTTTGATTTTTGATTTGAGTTTTATTAAAGTCACTAATATCTATGGACTATAACTTTTATTGATCAATTCAAAATTCTAAGCTAAATTTGAAATAATATGTTAAAAAATAAAAACTATGAAAAAGAATAGAAATTATTTATAAATTATATTAAAGTAAATACTTTTATGTATAATATAAATTTTAAATATTATATGTAATATCAAATTGATTTGATCTCGAATTGACTTATTAATATTAAAATTAGATCAATTCATACAAGATCAAATTAAATTACTAATTTTTTTTCAAATTAACTCGATTTATAATTTGATATAATTTTCTATTGAATTATGTTAACCCTACTTTTAGGTTAATCAATACTTTGGAAGTTACACTTGTAAGTTCCTAACAATCATATAATATCAACTTTTCTTGTATAATATTCTCCATTTTAATTCCCCATCAAAAGGTTGGACAAAGAAAAAGGCAAACAACTTATTGGACCCTCAATTGACAATTGTTCATTGATTTTAGACAAAAGTGAATTCATCATTGGACAATATTTTCTTGGATTTAAAATACAAGAATATCCCACTTGTTATATCAAATTTAAGTGGTTTCTTTTGCACATGTGTCCCACAATATTTAATTATTTTGTTTCTAATAAGTTTTCATGTCTATTTGGATTTCTCTTAACTGTCTAAATTCTATAGTCAACATCAACGATGGCTAATTAGTTACAAGCTACTTTCATGAATAAATTCAATTCTTTCATAGTTCTTGTAGACATATGTACAATGTTAAACACTTTAATTGTGTTAGTGACCTGAGCCTCCTGTACTCGACAAAGTTTCATTTGTGAAATTTGAAATTTCGAAATGAGGAATGGATCTAAAAAGTAGGAAGGTATTCACAAGGGCGGAGCTATTATTAGGTCAGGGAACCCCCTTTGACAAAAAATTATATTATTTATACATATTTAAGTAATTTTTTTATGTATATATAGTAGATAACGAACCATCTTCAACTAGTTTGCATGATTGGTTTTTCAGATTTTGAATCCCTTGATAAAAACCTGACTCCGCATTCCACCTATACCCCCATCAACAAAAAAAACTATAGTATTAAAAATAGATTTATTTTTATATTTTTGTGTGCGTATATATATAAAATTTTAATCCCCTTAACAAGGTGTAAAAGTTAGCTCAATGTTCTGCTACGTTCAAAATACACCCCAACATTCAAGGTTTGATTTTCATAAATTGCATTGATTTTTAGGTGCTTATTCACATGCTCGTTCTGTTCATTTTTACTTGTTATTGTTTCGCTTTTCGATGTCAACTTGGCTAATCTTCAAAACTGAATATTTGAAATCTAAAATTTAAATAGTTGAAAATTATACGAAAAATGTTATAAGTTGCGATCCTTCTCATATTAATATGATGAAAAAATATGTCTTAAAATGTTGGTCAAAATTCATATAGTTTGACCTCGATAAGTAAAATAGTGACAAGTAAAAATGAATGGAGGGAGTATTTACTTTTTTTTAAAAGAAATTTAAATTCCGAATTCATTACTTTTCTTATTTTCTGCTGGAGACATCAGACATAACATATATAATTAAGTATAACTAATGAACATTATTTCCTACTCGAAGCATAATATATTAATTAAGTTGTCATAATTAACCTAATTAGGTGGCTGTGACTAACAATTAGTGGACCACTCCATTAAACGAATTCTGAAATTTAATATGAATGAAGTTCAAATATATGAAATTTTAAATATTTTGTCTGAAGCATATCATATATGAAATTATTTCAAATTGATAGATGTATAAAAAATAAAAATGTTGAATAAACATATCAAATAAGATATTCCCTGAAATTATTACACAGACTATCATATCTTATACTTAAAAAAGAAGAAGCCTAACTCAATTACATTTAACAACTTATTAGTTCAAAATGGAATCATTAAAGATCTATTATGAAACTG
This sequence comes from Solanum aculeatissimum, assembly GCA_038996855.1. Lineage (NCBI taxonomy): Eukaryota > Viridiplantae > Streptophyta > Magnoliopsida > Solanales > Solanaceae > Solanum > Solanum aculeatissimum. Next base: position 2,516 of record JBCEWC010010315.1, on the reverse strand, counting down.
ATCGATTGAAATAACTCGAAAATAATACAAATGTTTTAAAACACAATTCAAACATAAGCAAACACACGAACATTAGACAAGTGTTATAAAACAATTCAAAAATATTTAATCTAGAATAATAGTGGAACGATCCAGCCCATTAGTAATATTGTCCGCTTTGAGCCTAGACCCACACGACTTTAAAATATGTTACTAGTAGGTAAAACTTGTTTACTTATATACCCAATATCTCACCCGTGTTGTGTTGATGTGGTGGGACTTCTATCTAAAGATAAGTTGTTATATACACCTCCTTTATGGAGAACTTAGCGTCCTCGCTGAGGTTTGCTCTACCATATGGGATTCGCCTAGACTCATCACTGAGGATTGCCCCGCCTTACCGAGACAAGAGTGACTCTGATACCATCTTGACTTGAAAACCTAACTTAGGGATGAAATCATTAAATGCCATGATTTTATTCAAGAGAATAGCATAAACAAATACTTTAATTAAATTTACTCATGATGCTAAGACAAACATAGGATGAATTTTGGGTCATCTGATACCATCTATAACGACCCAACCCGCCAGTGATATTGTCCGTTTTGTGTCTAGGCCCGCACAACTTTAAAATGTGTCGCTAGTAGGTAAGACTTGTTTACTTATATACCCAACATCTCTCCTCTGTGTTTTGCCGATGTGAGACTTCTCATCTAATGATGGGTTGTTACATACACCCCTTTTATGGGCTCAACGTCTTCGCTGAGGTTTGCCCCACCATATAAGATTCGCCTAGACTCAACCCTGAGATTTGCCCCGCGCCGTCTCATCGGCATTTACCTAAACTCAGTTGAATTCTGACCCACATCGACAAGGTTGACACCGGAGTGACTCTGATACTATCTATAACAACCTATCTTTAGATAGAAGTCTCACTTCAGCAAAATACGGGATAAATGTTGGATATATAAGTAAGCAAACGTTACTTACTGGTTACACATTTTAAAATCGTGCAGACCTAGACCCAAAACGAACAATATTACTGGCGGCTGAATCGTTATATATAGTATAAAATAACTGAACAAACTTTATCATAAATCTTTTACATTACTGATTACTAAATACTTTGCATGTAATATTACTCTCGGCATGATTTTTTTTTTTTTTGGTTTATAAAGTTAAAAAATTTGGAACCTTTTTTTTCTTTTCGAAACATCATATAAATGTTTCGATTTTTATCTATTTAAAAATCATTTTGATTTAATACCTTCTTCCCATAGAAATAATAAATAATCTCTTAAAGATATAAAATTTAATTTGTCCATATGTAATATAATAGTACTAGGAACATGTACTTGTTACCCACATGTCGAGCCGACAAGTGACGACAAGGAACTGACGATTGTTCAATTTTTTTTTTAATTTGTATTAATAATTAATCCAATTTTAAAATATAAAATTGCTAATTATATTTGCTTACATGAGCATTAGCATAAACAATAATATTTTGTATCTGCTTCTGACTTTATTAGCGTACGTTACTAAATTTGCAAAATTTAGGAAACAGAAGAATCTTCACTTAAAATATACTCCATCCGTCCAATTTTACTTGACCCCTATTAACTTGACACAAGAATTAAGAAGTAGTAAATGATAGGAGTAATTTTATCAAATCACCCTTTGAATATACAATGTATTGAAAAATGTAATAGGGAAATAACTATAATTAATGACAAGGGTAAATTAGGAACTAAGTGTTATATTATATCTTGATTTCATAAACTGGATAAGTATTGTTGGACATCCTAAAATAGTATAGGGGCCAAGTAAAGATGAACAGAGGGAGGAGTACTAAAAAGGCATTTTAAAATAAAATAAATAAAAAAAGCCTCCACAAATGAATAATGATGATTAAGTATAAAAATTGTACCATGTTTATTTTTCTGATGGAATCTTTTGTTAGGTAAATATAACAAAATTAAAATCATTATAATCTGTTATACTTATTATTTAGACATCATTGTGATTTTATCTTTTTAATATATATATTGAATTAACAAACTTTGTTCAAAATTTTGACCAATTCTGAAATGGTACCTATATATATATTTATAAATTAAAGACTAATTGTAATGTTTTTACTTGGTCGCATAAAACATTGGGATATTAATGAAGATTGGCACATATACCAATGCAGACCAAATTGTATTTGTTCTATGACCTTTGACATAGATTTATATTATTACTATATTTACTATTCCTAAGTTGATGTCAAAATTTTTTATAATTTAATTTTTTATTTTTACTTATCATTTTAAAAGAATCAAGATAGCATAATTTTTTTTTACTTATTTTACTCCCAATTTACTTATAAAAAAATATTTTTAAAAAATATAAAACTTCTTGAAAATCTTCAATGATTAATTTACCCTTAGATTATCTTGTTGACACCCAATTTTGGCCCAACACTTCTAAAAATTCACGTTTTTATGTTAATATTTTAAAATAGTTCAAGTCATTTTTTTGGTTAGCAATT